>SJYX01007603.1:397899-410642 GCA_006410675.1 Oreotragus oreotragus | reverse complement strand
TTCACTTCATGGGAAATAGATGGGGAAACAGTAGAAAGAGTGTTAGACTTTATTTGGGGGGGCTCCAAAATCACTGCAGATGGTGATTGCTGCCATGAAATTAAAAGATGCTCACTCCTTGGAAGAAAAGTTATGACCAACCTAGATAGCATATTCAAAAGCAGAGACATTACTTTGCCAACTAAGGTCCATCTAGTCTAGGCTATGGTTTTTCCTATAGTCAAGTATGGATGTGAGAGTTGGACTGTGAAGAAGGCTGAGCACTGAAGAATTGATGCTTTTGAACTGTGGTGTTGGAAAAGACTCCTGAGAGTCCCTTGGACTGCAAGGAGATCCAACCAGGCCATTCTGAAGGAGATCAACCCTGGGATTTCTTTGGAAGGAATGATGCTAAAGCTGAAACTCCAGTACTTTGGCCACCTCATGCGAAGAGTTGACTCATTGGAAAAGATTCTGATACTGGGAGGGATTGGGGGGCAGGAGGAGAAGGGGATGACCGAGGATGAGATGGCTGGATGGCATCACGGACTCAGTGGATGTGAGTCTGAGTGAACTCTGGGAGTTGTTGATGGACAAGGAGGCCTGGTGTGCTGCAATTCATGGGGTCACAAAGAGTCAGACACGACTGAGCGATTGGACTGAACTGATTACAGCAGAAACAGAAAAAAATTTTTTCAAATAAAAATCAAAAGAGATGTCATCATGAAAGTTGTGTACATCATTTCATTTATTACAAGGTACATTCTTTCCCACATTTCACATCCAAGAAATCTGAGCAGATCCTAATATTAATATTGTCTTATAACATATGAACAATTTAATTCTGTTTCTGATCTTACAGTCTACAGGAACTCTGATTTGATCAGATGATTATTTTATGAAATATGATGAAATTGACTACTGGGCTGACCACTTGAGTTTCTGGGTTTCTGGGTACTTATTCCAAATGGAAAAGGAGATGGTGAGAGGCTCACAGGATAGTCTGATATGACCTGTTAAGAGCACAAGCAAAAAACCACTCTGCATAAGAGATATTTCACACCATGTTCATAGCCAGCACTATTCACAAGAGCCAAAAGGTGGAATCAAACCATCTGTCCATAGGCAAATTAATTTATAATCTAAAATGTATCACACAATCTTAAGAAGGAAAGATATTCTAATATGTGCCACCACATGAATGAATTATGAGGACATAATGCTAATTGAAATAAGCCAGTCCCCAAAAAATACACTGATGATTCCACTTTTAAGAGATTCAAGATTCATACAGAGATTAATATAGCGAGAAACTAGAATGGTGGTAGCTAGGGCATGAGAAGTGTAGTTTAACTGATATAGACTTTAAGTTATTCAAGATGAAAAGAGTTCTAGATTTTGGTTGCACAAAGTGTTAAAGTACTTAATGCTACTAAACTGTACATTTAGAAATGACTAATGTGGTAAATTTTATGTCATGCGTATTTTACCACATTAAAAAAAATACATTTACAGAAAGATGGGAGTTGGAAAGACATGGGAAAGGGTCTAGTAGAAATATGGAAGCTAAAGTGATAGATAAAATGGAGGGAAAGAGTGAGAGGATGGACAGAAAAATAAAACAGAATAAAAAACTCACCAGCGCTTCCAAAACCATAATGCAAGACAGATCAAAAGGATGAGGGAGGGCACTATTATTGCCACAAACACCAGGCCAGTGGCGGTGGGGTGTCCTGGCAGTTGAGAGAGGACACAGGGATATCTTCAGACCCATCCTCTGTTTCTCTTGGCCTTCTTGCCCACTTGAGTGTCAGCACCTCCACTACCCGCTTCTAACACGTGGGCATCTATGATTCCCTCTCTCAAATTCCTGGAAGGCTTATACTCACAGCCACATTTTATGTCTCTCTCTCATCCGCTCTCATCTAGTCTACATTCTTCTTTCTTACCTATTCTATAGCTTAGATTAGCTAATTTCATACCTCTCACACTGTTGCCCCAAAAATAAACCTCAACCTGACTCTCCATCTCTGTCTCAATGTCTCTCTCTATTTTCTCTCCCACTCTCTCCCTCCCTCTCTCGTTCATTAAATCCCTCACCTTATTCAGGCCCTCTCTATGTACCTGAACCACCTCTTCCCATCCCCAGTGGGGCCCCAGTTCCTTCTCACCCCAGTACAGGATGATGTCCTGGTCTCCTAGACTGCTGTGCTTTACTCGGCAACTCAGGCCAGCTGCCTCTCCAGCTGCCACATCTAGGATTACTCACAGATACCAAGTCCAATCAGCATTGGGCATGATGTCTCCTTGCTGAGTGCCAGGCTGCTCCTGCTCACCCCTCATCCACATCACCCACACAGGTTTTGGGTAGAATCCTGAGACGTGGCACACCAGCAGTAGGTGGCCAGGCCCAGGAGTGGGGCCACTGGACAGCCAGACCTCAGGCTTCACTGGGGTAGAAGGGAGCAGTAAGAATGTCAGACAATGACTCTAATCCAGAGCATAGAGACTCGGAAACTCACAAGTTTAGACAGTGACCTCTTCCACTTCTTTGGAAACCAAATAATTTAATAAAACACTCTCCTTTTAGGTACGTCCCACTTTTGAATTTAAAGAAGATGATGAAAGGTGAAACAGAAAAGTCTTGGGGAGAGAACAGGACTAACCTTGCCTCTGCAGTTCTGCTTTCCCTGCGTCAAGGACACTCAGGAGATATCGAGGGCAGGTTTCTAAGAGGAGCTTAGCTATAGTATCACAGATAGCTTGGTACTGAATGATGAGTGTGCAGAAATGCTGGGCCTTGCTGCCACCCTCTGGGGCAGGTGCACATGAGTCATTCTTGATGCTCATGAAATCCAATCCTCCGAAAGCTCCCTTCAAGAAGCTTCCTATGGCCTTCCCAGGATGCAGCTCACAACCTGCTATGCCCTGGATCACAAAGGGGTCTGGATAGAAAGAAAATGGAGACAAAGTTATTTTTAAAAGCACACAAGAAAGAAAGAGATGGGAAAAGGACATGGGGGTTTTGATGGAAAGGTCTGAGATGTGAAATGACTAAAAAAACAAAAAAAAGCCATATTCAGAGACTTTTCAGAAAAAAAGGAACATTTGGGAGAGTTACACATGTTGTAAATGGTGGAGATGTGCTCTTATAAGGAACAGGGTGGTCAAGAGGAATCAGAAGTACAGCATTCCAGACCGAAGGGGAGAATTACACTGAGAGAAGGGATCAGGCATAAGGTACATGAGGAAACAGATTGGAGGGATTCATTCACTCAGGAACAGGGTAGGTAAAGTGAAGACTTGTTGCTTGGGGTTTGAGAAAAACAAGTTATGCACAAACAAACCAGGAGATGTTCACAAAGGAGGAATTTCATCTATGGCACAAGAGTTCAAAGAACAGGAAAAATCTGGGATGCCAGGTGGAGGTATGGAGTCAGGGCTGGAGACTACTCTAGAGGGGTATATACATGCAGAGAGCATCCCCAGTTCAGAGGATTGTACTCACATTCCAACTGGAATTCACTGACATGGTCCTGCACTTCTAGGATAAATCCAATGAGGTAGACTCTAAATAGTTCCTCCAGCTCAGTCACCTCCTCATCACTGAAGTTGCCCTTCGACCAGGGCTTCAGGAAGATGGCAGTGCCTGAGTCACTGTCCCAGCCATAAATCTGCAAATTGTCCAACCAGCCTGAGCCTTGAGTTTGAGCCCAAGTGCTGTTGGCAAATGTCGAAATCTGGATGACATTGGCCCCTGGAATGCTGTGGTGGTGGAAGGATAAGAAAAGTGAAGCAAAAGAGAATTAGGATAGAATGAAAAAGAACCCAGAGTATGAACAATATAGAGCCTGAAACAGTTCCCTGCCCCAAGGCTTCTGGCTCCATTCCCAACCTCCAAAATGCAGGAGAGAGCTGGAGATAGAGAGCCCAGGTGCTTAGTGGTAGGTGCAGCATCTTTTTATCCAGAAGCCCTGCACCTGTGCTGGAAACAGCCAGCGTTACTCTTACCGTCCTCATTGTCACCACCTGGCACAATAACTGCTAGCAATAGAAGTGGCAGAAGCAGCATTTCAATAGGAAGTAGAGCTTCTGACTCTCAGAATTGGTATTTGAGCTACAATTTCAGCAAACCTTTTTTTCAGTACTTTATAGTGACTTCCTCTCTCCCTCAACTGACAGATCTCTTCTGCACACACATTGCTCATCACCGAAAAACTGTGCTTCCCACGGCTCTGGGCTTTTACTCGGTCTCTCATTTCCTCTCCAGCTCATGACTTGTAGATTTTGTTTTAATGTCCCTTGTCCAGATGATTTCCTTGATCTCAGTTTCCTTCATATTTATTACCTTGGAAAAGTTACCATGCAATGTTGATCCTCTATTTTCACATCTGTTAAACAGAAAAATAATATTAAGCAACTGACCATCCTCCATTCTGTTTCTTTAACATTTTTTATTTATGGATGTACCGAGTTTTCTTTGCTACATGCAGGCTTTCTCCACTTGTGGTGAGTGGAGTCTACTCTCTAGTTGCAATATGCAGGCTTCTCATTGCTGTGGCTTCTCCTGTTGCTGAGCACAGGCTCTTTGGCTGTGGGCTTCAGTAGTTATGCATTAGAGGCTCTAGATCATGAGCTCAGTAATTGTGGCATGTGTGCTTAGTTGCTCCAGAACATGTGGGATCTTCCCAGATCAGGGATGGAACCTGTGTCCCCTGCATTGGCAGGCAGATTCTTAACTACTGGACCACCCAGGGAAGTCCCCAGTCTTTTATAATCTAGAATTCCTTTGGTTTATCCATCCAACCTGAACTCTGTGTCCATGGCCACTCTCCTCTAGCACTTTGCCATTACCTCTTCCCAGTGTTCTCAATGGCCCCTCTTTTTTATATCACCCCTCTTGCCTCATCTCTCCAATCTCACATTCTCCTTACTATATGTGTGTGTGTATGTGTGTGTGTATGTGTGTGTGTGTGTACTGACAATCATTTACATGCAGGGAAATCATTTAAACTCTTCTTTATCATATTTGATTCTGGAACCCAAGTCTCAGTCCCTGGTTTGGGAAGATTCCCTAGAGGAGGAAATGGCAACCCACTCCAGTGTTCTTGCTTGGAGAATTGCATGAACGGAGGAGCCTGGTGGGCTACAGTACACAGGGTTGCAAAGAGTCAGACACAACTGAAACAACTGAGCACAAGTACATCAAAAATATACCTATAAATTGAGTAATTGTCATAGAGCATCTGCTGAACACTAACAGACATTTAAAACAAAAATCCCCTCACAACCAGGTAAGATGAAAGAAAGAAAAAAGGAAAAGAGTAATCAAAAAGGGACCAGCAACCCTGATGGGATGCTGAATATGAATATGAAGGGAGGTCCCTACACTCAGAAAAAGAAAAAACCCTCAAAGTTGGAAAATGTGGATGATCTGTGTAAAGCAAGATAAATAAGTTAAACTTCGCACATGATCTACACCACACCTCTGCACATTCCAGCCTGAATCATGAGTTGTCTGTTGCAAAGAGGGACCAGTTGCTAGAAAGTGGGGTTGGGAGTATAGACCCAGGGAGGGGACAGATACTAGCTAGAAAAGACAGCCAGGAGGGACAGGAGTAAGGAGCTCCACAACTGGGAAAGTCTGTGAAAAAAGAGCCAGACACCAGAGAAGCACGATATCATTGTTGAATGGTGCACTAGGAATATAACTGCCATTACAACCCTTTCAACCACCTGCCAATCTCTTTGGCATCCATGGGTGCTGAGAGGGCTTCCTTCTGAGTGGGCCTTGCCCACCCCACGGGCCAGGGTCTCCACTGGCTGCGAGGGCTCCAGAGGTCTGAGCACCACCCATTCCAAAGCCTTTTTGGAAATCAATCATGGGCATTTCCTGAGAAAAGAATCCACTTATACTGGCAGGGACTGAGTGCTAAAACATGGGGTTGAGAGAACTGATAGAGGAAGAGGAACACTGTTGGCTGTGTGGATACAGCAGAGGCAACAGGAGGGTGGGGATGCATGGCTAAGAATGCCCCTAGAGGAAGCAAGATCTGCCTGGAAAGAGATGTACCACTGTAGAGAGGCACACAGGGAGGGCAGTGCTGGCACCATCCCCATATGCCAGCTCCTACCTCCATGGGCACTGGGAGGGACTTCCACCAGAGCAAGCCACCACAGGTGGTTACAATCCTGTCTGAGTGAGTAATTTTGCCCCAAGCAGCTGCTGCTTTCCCTCCCTCTCTCCTGGACAGGGAACAAGTGTCTGAGGACAGCAGACATGCAGAAATGGAGTCAAAACCCAAGCTTAGCCACATGGGCAGTGTGACTTAGAAGAGGAATGGAAATCTTTCTGTACAGTTTCACAAGCCACATACAAAATCCCTGAGATAAACTAGGTAAATCCTGTATGTGTGGAATACCTGAATAGATGTGAGTATTCCTACAACTGAAACCAGTCTATTCTTCATAGCAGTGGACATAGGGAGCAAATACATGCAGGAATTGGGCCAGATCAGAGTCTGAACTGGCCCCACAGTGCCCACAACAGGTCCAGAGAACTACCTAGAGGCACTGAAAAGATTTCTGGGGAGCCAGCAATTGATTTTGGACCACTGTGGGAGCAAGATCCCTGACAGTGTGAATTCCCAGGAATTCCCAGGAAAACGCTCTTATTAGTAGTATTCTTTTTTGTATTTGTTTCATTTTTGTTCACTTGTTGCTGTTGTTGCTTTTATTGTTTTTTTTATCTTTTATTCTTTTTATTTTAATATATATGTTCTCTTATTTTTATTTAACCTTTTTTTATTTTTTACTTTGTTGGATTTGTGTGTGTGTGTGTGTGTGTGTGTTTTCCTGTTTTTCCTGCCAATATCACAGATGAAAATACAGACAAAAATTCTCAACAAAATACTAGCAAACTCAATTCAGTAACACATTAAAAGTATCAGACACCATGATCAAGTAAAATTTATGTCAGGGATGCATGGATTTTTCAATACACAAAATAAATCAATGTGATAAACTGTATTAACAAATTGAAGAATAAAAACCATATGATCCTCTAAATAGACGCATAAAAAAGTTTCAACAAAATTCAATATCCATTTATGATTAAAAAAAAAAAACTCTCCAGAAAATGAGAATAAGGGAAACTACATCAATATAATAAAGTCCATATGTGACAAATACACACCAAATATTATTCTCAATGGTGAAAAACCAAAAGCATTTCCTCTAAGATCAGGAATAAGACAAGGGTGTTCACTCTCACCATTATTATTCAACGTAGTCATGGAAGTCCTAGTCATGGCAATCAGAGAGGAAAAATAAATAAATAAAAGGCATCTAAATTAGAAAAGATGAAGTAAAAGAGTCATCATTTGTAGATGACAAAATACTGTACATGGAAAAACCTAAAGATTCCACCAGAAAACCAATAGAGTTAATCAATGAACTTAGTAATGTTGCAGGATACAAAATAAACATACAGAAATCTCTTGCATTCCTATATGCTAATAACAAAGGATCAGAAAAAAAAAATAAGGAAACAATTTCATTCACCAATGCAAAAAAAAGAATGAAAATCCTAGGACTACACATACCTAAGGAAGTAAAAGACCTGTATGCAGAAAGCTACAATACACTGATGAAAAAAATCAAGACAATACTAAGAGATAAAGAGATACATGATGTGCTTGGATTAGAAGAATCAATATTGTGAAAATGACTATACTACTCAAAGCAATCTACAGATTTACTATAATCCTTATCAAATTACCAGTGGCATTATTCACAGAGTAAACCAAAATGTTTTCAATTTGTATGGAAACACAAAAAAACCTGAATAGCCAAACAATCTTGAGGAAAAAAAAAAAAAGGAAACTAAGAATCAAGCTTCCCAACTTCAGGTACTACAAAGTTACAGTAAACAAGATAGTATGATACTGGCACTAAAACAAAAACATATATCAATGAAATGGATAGAAAGCCCAGAGATAAACTATGCACCTATGGTCACTTAATCTATGACCAAAAAAGGCAAAAATATACAATGGAAAAAAGTCTTTTAGTTAAGTGGTGCTGGGAAAACTAAACAACTATATGTAAAAGAATGAAATATAATACTTCTTAATACCATACATAAAGATAAACTCAAAATGGATTAAAGACCTAAATGCAAAACCAGAAACCATAAAATTCTTAGAGGAAAACACAGGCAGAACAGTCTCAGACATAAATCACAGCAAGATTTTTGACCCACCTCCTAGAGTAATGGAAATAAAAGCAAAAATAAATAAATAGACTAATTAAACTTAAAAGTTTTTGCACAACAAAGGAAACTATAAACAAGATAAAAAGATAGCTCTAAGAATGGGAGAAAATAATTGCAGATGGAGTAACTGACAAAGGATTAATCTTGAAAATATAAAAGCAGCTCCCTCAGCTCAATATCAGAAAAACAAACAACCCAATCAAAAACTGAGCAGAAGGCCTAAACAGACATTTCTCCAAAGAAGATATACTGATGGCCAACAAAAACATGAAAAAGAATTTCAATGTTGCTCATTATTAGAGAAATGCAAATCAGTACTACAATAAGGTATTACCTCAAACTGATCAGGATGGCCATCGTCANAAAACTGAGCAGAAGGCCTAAACAGACATTTCTCCAAAGAAGATATACTGATGGCCAACAAAAACATGAAAAAGAATTTCAATGTTGCTCATTATTAGAGAAATGCAAATCAGTACTACAATAAGGTATCACCTCAAACTGATCAGGATGGCCATCGTCAAAAAAAATCTACAAACAATAAATCCTGGAAAGGATGTGGAGAAAAGGGAACCTCTTGCACTGTTGGTGGGAATGTAAATTGATACAGCCACTATGGAGAACAGTATGGAGATTCTTAAAAAAAAAAAAAAAAAAAACACTAGGAACTACCATATGATCCAGCAGTTCTACTACTGGTCATATACCCTGAGAAAACCATAATTTAAAAAGACACAGGTACCGCACTGTTTATTGTAGCACTGTTTACAATAGCCAGGACATGGAAGTAACCTAAATGCAGTTGAACTGAGTCTGTTATATAGAACAAAGTAAGTCAGAAAAAGAAAAACAAATATCATATATTAACACATATATATGGATTCTAGAAAAATGGTACTGATGAACCAATTTGCAGGGCAGGAATAGAGACCCACACATAGAGAAGAGACTTGTGGAAACAGCAGGGGAAGGACAGGGTGGGATGAATTGAGAGAGTAGGATTGAAGCATATATATATATCACCATATGTAAAATAGATAGCTAGTGGAAAGATGCTGCGTAACACAGGGAGCTCACCCAGTGCTTTCTGACAACCCTGAGGGGGTGGAATGAGGGATGGGGTGGGAGGGCATATATGTATACTTATGGCTTATTCAGGTTCTTTGTACAAAATCAATACAATATTGTAAAGCAATTATCCTCCACCTAAAAATACATTAAGAAAAAGAATGGAAGAAAATCAGTTGACTTCTCAGAGTGGTGATGGTTGAAAGGCAATAACATGGACTGGACCTCAGTTCTGGAACCGTGTCTCAAGGGCCGGGTGGGGAAGGCAAGCGAGGTACCCAGGGCCTGTCTCCCCACCTCGTCGGAGCCCTGACCCCCAGCCCTGTCTCCTTCGCTGTGACACTGTGGATGGGACAGGAGACTTCGTGCCTCACATTTGCCAGGCTTTGCGGAGACTGCACGTTTCTGCAGGCCTCTGCCCAAGCTCCGTGGCCAAGGGGCCCAAGGAGGGCAGCCTGGGCCTTTCGAACATTTGACATCAGGTTTTTGCTGTTATTTGACATCATTTTATAGCGAGGTTCGGAGTTTGACATGCTACCTGAGGTGACCCTGCCCTGGTCTCTGCCTCTCGGGGCCCCATTCCACCCACTCTGTCCTGTGGCAGTGGCATATGGGGCAGCACTGGTGAACCCAGCTCAGGGCTGTGTGACCTTTGAGGATGTGTTCCTGTACTTCTCTTGGGAGAAGTGGGAGCTGCTAGAGGAAGCTCAGAGACTCCTGTACCCTGATGTGATGCTGGAAAACTTTGCACTTGTGTCATCGCTGGGGCTTGTGGTTTCCAGGTCTCATGGGGCTACTCAGCTGGAGCTGAAGGGGAGCCTGGGGTGTCTGAGGAGGCAGGCACTGCTCCAGTCATAGCAGAGAAGACCTGGAGGAGGCCTGGCCTGGTTGTTGGCCCAGAGTGGCAGGTATGGCTGCAACTTCTGAGCAGGAGGTTCCTGTGAGCCGGGCACAGATGAGAACTCCCCAGGCTGAGCCTTCCACCCACACGGCTCACCCCTGCGACATGTGTGGCCCAGTCTTGAAAGACACTTTGGCCCCTGGCTTAGCCGCCGGAAACTCCCAGCAGGTGAATCATGGGGAGAGACTTTCAGTGTAGTGTAAATCTCGACCGGATGCAGAAGTGGTGGAATGGAGTTTTCAGAAGGGAAAATCCAAGCTTCATTTGTAAAGCATTACAGATCATGTGCATCAGAGATGGCCTTCTCTTGCAGGGAGGGTGAGAGAACTTCTGGGCCAGCACCCGGCCCGTCACCATGGGGAAAAGCCACGTGGGCATGTCGCGAGCTTTTTCTCTGCTGTCATTTCTAAGAGCTCCTTTTGGGTATTGGGTTCCCATTGAGCTCAAAACTGAGGCCATAAAGCCTTCTGTTTCTCAGCAGCCCTTGTCAGAAAGAATGTTGCTCCAGGGTCAGTTGACTTTGGGACTCTGGGTTGGAGCAAACTAGGAATCAGAAATGTAAAAAGATCCCTTGAGCCCAGGGACAGTTTCCCACAAGGAGAGTCTCCTCAGGTGGATGAACTGTGAACACAGTGATATGAGGATGGGTGACAGTCTGCACTCCAGCAATTACTCTAAAAATCCTCCTTAAGATGCTTTTCATAAACAGAACTCACATGCACCAGGGAAAGTATCCATGATCTACACAGAGAATCTCTGAAAGTGGAAGAAATGTGGGGAAGGCTTCAACAAATATTGATGTGTCATTCTCATGAGGGTGGGCCCGAGTCAGCAAGTGAGGATTTATGCTCAGCAGAACCACATGAGTAGTCAGACTCATGCAGCAACAGCACATTCAGACTAAGAAGTCTATGAATGCAAAGAATATGGGAAAATGTCTTGCGTCTGCTCTGCATTTGTCCCAAATAACATTTCCCACTCCAGAGACAGTCATACTTTGATTGCAAAGTGTGTGGGTATACCTTTTGCAACAGCTGTTTTTTTCACTCATCATTTGAGGGTTCTCACAGAAGATGTTCCCACAGGAGAGATTCTCACAGGAGTGCACTAAGTACAGTGAATGTGGAAAAGCCTTCACTCACTTTTATTTGTCTGACCTAAGATCCATGCTGGAGAAAAACCCTTTGAGTGTAAGAATATCAGAGAGCATTTTGTTATAGCTCCTCCCTGATTCCACATGAGAAGGCTTACAGGAAGGAGAAACCCTGTGAATCCAGTGAATGTGGACAGTCCCTCTGCCTTCATTCATCCCTTACCAAACCTCAGAGTGTTCACATTGGGGAGAAACCTGTAAGCATAAGAAATGGATGAAAGCCTTTTACAAGTGGACTTGTCTCAGGCACTATCAGATAACTTATATTGGAGAAAGACCTTTTGAATCTAACTTCTGGGGGAAATCTTCTGAACAGAGGAAGCGTCTTACTCTGAGGAATTATAGCAAAGTGAAATATGTATCTGTATGTTGTGAGAAAATCTTCTGAGGCCAGTCATCACTTATTGTCAACGGAAAAAGCATCTAGGAAATGGATCCATCCCAGGACATGCATCTGAGAATTTATAAAGTAGAGAGAACTAGTGGCTACTGTGCAACTTCAAAGATCTTCAACCGTAGCTCTACCTTTACTAAACACTGAAAAAGCAACCACAGGAATATTTAAAAAACAAAAACAAGGAAGAAAGAAAAATATAAGTAAATGTAACAGGCAAAAAAAAAAATGTATTTATGACTTTATTCTGGTTTTCCTGAGAAACCTATGACAATTTATTGGCTGTTTTTGTTGTTGTTGTTATTGGGTGGCAGGGGAGGTGTTTGAGAGATAAACACCTGAATTAATATGCACTGTGTGCTACACCACACCAGGAAAGCCAGAAGCTTGAGACCAGCTCTGCAAATGTACTTGTAACAAAACATCGTATTAGGTGATGCCTTGATTTATAAAGCCTTTTAAACTTAAATTAGGATACAAAAATGTTATCTAAAATTATAATCTAAAGACATAAGGGCACACTTATGAATAGGTATATTTTACTTTACTACTTAAAACTATTTAAGGCTTCATTTTTATTTTATTTATACATTAATTATTGAGATATTCAGTTCAGTTCAGTTCAATCACTCAGTCATGTCCAACTCTGCAACCCCATGAATCACAGCATGCCAGGCCTCCCTGTCCATCACCAACTCCCAGAGTTCACTCAAACTCATGTCCATTGAGTCAGTGATGCCATCCAGCCATCTCATCCTCTGTTGTCCCCTTCTCTTCCTGCCCCCAATCCCTCCCAGCATCCGAGTCTTTTCCAAAGAGTTAACTCTTCGCATGAGGTGGCCAAAGTATTGGAGTTTCAGCTTTAGCATCAGTCTTTCCAAAGAATACCCAGGACTGATCTCTTTTAGGATGGACTGGTTGAATCTCCTTGCAGTCCAAGGGACTCTCAAGAATCTGCTCCAACATCACAGTT
>SJYX01007603.1:294944-377901 GCA_006410675.1 Oreotragus oreotragus | reverse complement strand
AATATACAATGGAGAAAAGACAACCTCTATAACAAGTGGTGCTGGGGAAACTCGTCAACCACTTGTAAAAGAATGAAACTAGAACACTTTGTAACACCATACACAAAAATAAACTCAAAGTGGATTAAAGATCTACATGTAAGGCCAGAAACTATAAAACTCCTAGAGGAGAACATAGGCAAAACACTCTCCGACATAAATCACAGAAGGATCTTCTATGACCCACCTCCCAGAATACTGGAAATAAAAGCAAAAATAAACAAATGGGACCTAATTAAAATTAAAAGCTTCTGCACAACAAAGAAAACTATAAGCAAGGTGAAATGACAGCCTTCAGAATGGGAGAAAATAGTAGCAAATGAAGCAACTGACAAAAAATTAATCTCCAAAATATACAAGCAACTTATGCAGCTCAATTCCAGACAAATAAATGACCCAATCAAAAACTGGGCCAAAGAACTAAACAGATATTTCTCCAAAGAAGACATACAGATGGCTAACAAGCACATGAAAAGATGCTCAACATCACTCATTATCAGAGAAATGCAAATCAAGACCACAATGAGATACCATTTCATGCCAGTCAGTATGGCTGCTATCCAAAAGTCTACAAGCAATAATTGCTGGAGGGGGTGTGGAGAAAACAGAACTGTCTTACACTGTTGGTGGGAATAAAAACTAGTACAGCCACTATGGAGAACAGTGTGGGAGATTCCTTTAAAAACTGGAGATATAATTGCCATATGGCCCAGCAATCCCATTGCTGGGCATACACACCAAGGAAACCAAAATTAAAAGAGACACATGTACCCCAATGTTCATTACAGCACTGTTTATAATAGCCAGGACATGGAAGCAACCTAGATGTCCATCAGCAGACAAATGGATAAGAAAGCTGTGGTACATATACACAATGGAGTATTCAGTTCAGTTCAGTCGCTCAGTTGTGTCTGACTGTTTGCGACCCCATGAATCGCAGCACTGTTCATGGGGTTCTCAAGGCACTGAAGTGGATTGCCATTCCCTTCTCCAGTGGACCACATTCTGTCAGACTTCTCCACCATGACCTGCCCATCTTGGGTTGCCCCACAAGCATAGCTTGGTTTCATTGAGTTAGACAAGGCTGTGGTCCTAGTGTGATTAGATTGACTAGTTTTCTGTGAGTATGGTTTCAGTGTGTCTGCCCTCTGATGCCCTCTTGCAACACCTACCATCTTACTTGGGTTTCTCCTACCTTGGGAGTGGGGTATCTCTTCACAGCTGCTCCAGCAAAGCACAGCCACTGCTCTTTACCTTGGAAGAGGGGTATCTCCTTACTGCTGCCGTTCCTGACCTTCAATGTGGGATAGCTCCTCTAGGCCCTCCTGCGCCTACGCAGCCACTGCTCCTAGGGTTGCTCTTCTCGGCTGCCAGCCCTGGCCTCGGGCAGGGATGGCTCCTCCCAGCTACCACCCCTGGCCTTGGGGTGGTTCCTCAGGGTCACCGCCCCTGGCCTCGGGCGCGAGGTGGCTTCTCCTGGCCGCCCCTGACCTCGGACACGGGGTGTCTCCTCCCGGCCGCCCCTGACCTCAGATGCGGGGTAGCTCCTCTCGGCTTCAGATGCAAGATAGGTCCTCTCAGCCGTTACTGCGCCATCGCAGCCTGGCATTCTAGGCCTCTACCCCTGACCTCGGACATGGGATAGCTCCTCTCGGTCACTTAGTGCGCCGGCTCGCAGCCGCCTGTGCTTTAGGATACCAAACGAGGAACTCCCCAGGTCATTAGGTGCCCAATAAGCTACTGGAGATCAGTGGAGAAATAACTCCAGAAAGAATGAAGGGATGGAACCAAAGCAAAAACAATACCCAATTGTGGATGTGACTGGTGATAGAAGCAAGATCAGATGCTGTAAAAAGCAATATTGCATAGGAACTTGGAATGTCAGGTCCATGAATCAAGGCAAATTGGAAGTGGTCAAACAAAAGTTGGCAAGGGTGAACGTCAAAATTCTAGGAATCAGCAAACTAAAATGGACTGGAATGCATGAATTTAACTCAGATGACCTTTATATCTACTACTGCGGACAGGAATCCCTCAGAAGAAATGGAATAGCCATCATGGTCAACAGAAGAGTCTGAAATGCAGTACCTGGATGCAATCTCAATGATCTCTGTTCCTCTCCAAGGCAAGCCATTCAATATCACAGTTATCCAAGTCTATGCCCCAACCAGAAACGCTGAAGAAGCTGAAGTTGAACAGTTTTATGAGGACTTACAAGACCTTTTAGAACTAACACCCAAAAAAGATGTCCTTTTCATTATAGGGGACTGGAATGCAAAAGTAGGAAGTCAAGAAACACCTGGAGTAGCAAGCAAATTTGGCCTTAGAATGTGGAATGAAGCAGTTCAGTTCAGTTCAGTTCAGTTGCTCAGTCGTGTCCGACTCATTGCGACCCCATGAATTGCAGCACGCCAGGCCTCCCTATCCATCACCATCTCCCGGAGTTCACTCAGACTCATGTCCATCGATTCCGTGATGCCATCCAGCTATCTCATCCTCGGTCGTCCCCTTCTCCTCCTGCCCCCAATCCCTCCCAGCATCAGAGTCTTTTCCAATGAGTCAACTCTTCGCATGAGGTGGCCAAAGTACTGGAGTTTCAGCTTCAGCATCATTCCTTCCAAAGAAATCCCAGGGTTGATCTCCTTCAGAATGGACTGGTTGGATCTCCTTGCAGTCCAAGGGACTCTCAGGAGTCTTCTCCAACACCACAGTTCAAAAGCATCAATTCTTCGGCGCTCAGCTTTCTTCACAGTCCAACTTTCACATCCATACATGACCACAGGAAAAACCATAGCCTTGACTAGGCGGACCTTAGTCGGCAAAGTAATGTCTCTGCTTTTGAATATACTATCCAGGTTGGTCATAACTTTTCTTCCAAGGAGTAAGCGTCTTTTAATTTCATGGCTGCAGTCACCATCTGCAGTGATTTTGGAGCCCAAAAAAATAAAGTCTGACACTGTTTCCACTGTTTCCCCATCTATTTCCCATGAAGTGATGGGACCGGATGCCATGATCTTCGTTTTCTGAATGTTGAGCTTTAAGCCAACTTTTTCNTTGATCTCCTTCAGAATGGATTGGTTGGATCTCCTTGCAGTCCAAGGGACTCTCAAGAGTCTTCTCCAACACCACAGTTCAAAAGCATCGATTCTTCAGCGCTCAGCTTTCTTCACAGTCTAACTTTCACATCCATACATGACCACAGGAAAAACCATAGCCTTGACTAGGCGGACCTTAGTCGGCAAAGTAATGTCTCTGCTTTTGAATATACTATCCAGGTTGGTCATAACTTTTCTTCCAAGGAGTAAGGGTCTTTTAATTTCATGGCTGCAGTCACCATCTGCAGTGATTTTGGAGCCCAAAAAAATAAAGTCTGACACTGTTTCCACTGTTTCCCCATCTATTTCCCATGAAGTGATGGGACCGGCTGCCATGATCTTTGTTTTCTGAATGTTGAGCTTTAAGCCAACTTTTTCGCTCTCCTCCTTCACTTTCATCAAGAGGCTTTTGGGATGGGTTGAAAGGTCTGAACAGTCAGGGAACTGAAATCATGTGACTAGTGTAGATTCCTGTGGCTCTTCGTGTTCCTTCTTTCAGTGTCTCTGTGTGTCCTTAGAGAGAATACGCTCGACATTGTGGCAGATCCTAGTTTTCTAGGACATGCAAGGGTAAACTGAGTGAGAACAAAAGCTGGAAAGGAAAGAGTGGGCTTCTATAAACAATCCAGAATTGGAGAGAGCCTGTTATTGCTTTCTCCAAAGGGAGCACTCCTCACCCTCTGTCAGAGTGAGAAAAACCAAGGTGTGGAAAAGCTCTTTCCTGTGGTGAGGGCAGCTCTGAGATAACGGCCCAGGAAGACCGTCTCTATCAACAGCAGGAGATAGGTAAGATCCATGACACATTTATGTGAATGAAGCTTCCAACCAGGAGTCCAGGGTCGTCATTTGTCTCCTGGGAAGTTTATACTTTTTAATGATCTTTCTGAACATCTTGGGAACCATCTACAGGGAAAATAATTTTTACACTCAAATTCTCCATGCACTATAGAAAAAGCTGGCAGCTTACTTTTCACAATTTCTGTTCTTTTCAGAGCTAGGTAAATCAAGGTTTCTCAATTGGTTAGTTAAGTGGATGTATAAATGGATGGCTAGATAGAGAAAATGGTTAAGTTGGTTTTCTTGCTTAAAATCAGGAATTATTGTCT
The DNA here is from genome assembly GCA_006410675.1 of Oreotragus oreotragus. Classification (NCBI taxonomy): domain Eukaryota; kingdom Metazoa; phylum Chordata; class Mammalia; order Artiodactyla; family Bovidae; genus Oreotragus; species Oreotragus oreotragus. The sequence continues at coordinate 373,661 of SJYX01007603.1, read as the reverse complement.
TAAGAGAATCCATAATCCTGATTCCTAATTTTCTATTTAAAATGTAGATGAGCATTTATATCCTGGATATTCTTACTAAAAATGAATATGTTTTGCTTTTCCTTTTTATCACAATTGTAACCTTTCAAGTGTGGAACAGCCCTCTTAGTTCAATTTCCTTAAGTGGAGCTACTGACAATAAGACAATGTATCTTTTTGTCTGTTTTTTGTTGTTTTGTTTTGTTTTTAGCAAACTTCATATTAGTATAAAAGTGTAGAAGATATGCATTTTGTAAACATTTTACACATAAACACATTCATCAGGTTCTTAGGATAAATTGCAAAGTTCATCATCATTTATTTGTAGAAAATTCAGCTACAACAGATAGTACTGTTCAGAATGCACTTGAAAGTATGTAAAGACAGTATTGCTATCAGAAGACATTATTACCCAGAAATATTTATGTCTCAAAACTTTAATAATTTTTTCCCAAACTACAGTCCCAGTCAATACTGGCTGAACTCAACTTTTTTCTTTAACTCTCATTTGAATATTACATCAAATTCATATTTCCATAGCCAGTGGTGGAAATTTTTGAAAATGCCCAGAAACTAATTTGTAACATACATTTTTAAAATAACTGCATTTCATAGGCTTATGAACTAAGGAGTACTTAAAAAACTGAAAAGTTCAGTGGAAATATCACCTATCTGTGAGCTTTCTAACTGAACATTCTAAAGTGTGCAGTTTCATGCGCATGGAGCCTTTCTCAGCCAGGCTGGGTCCTTCGTGTTCTGAAGAATCCCGGGAGACTTCCATAGTCACTGACTTTGGCATTGCTTCGCTTCTCTCTCCTATTCAAGCCTGAAGGGTGGGACCACCAACCCCAACTTATAGTGGGCCTAAGAAGATATTTGCTGCGTGTATGTGTGTGTGTGTGTGCACATGTGCACATGCACGCATGCCTGCTTTGTGAGTGAGTGAGTGAAGTCGCTCAGTTGCGACCCCGTGGACTGTAGCCTACCAGGCTTCTCTGTCCATGGGATTCTCTAGGCAAGAATACTGGAGTGGGTTACCATTTCCTTCTCCAGGGGATCTTCCCAACCCAGGGATCAAACCCGGGTCTCCCGCATTGGAGGCAGACGCTTTAACCTCTGAGCCACCAGAGTTCTAAAGTACTAAAGGATTCACTGTTGTTTAGTCACTAAGTCATGTCCAACTCTTTGCGACCCCATGGACTGCAGCACGCCAGGCTTCCCCTGTCCTCCACTATCTCCCAGAATTTACTCAAACTCATGTCCACTGAGCTGGTAATGCCATCCAACCATCTCATCCTCTGCCATCCCCTTCGCCTTCTGCCCTCAATCTTTCCTAGCATCAGGACTTTTTCCAGTGAGTCAGCCCTTCACATCCGGTGGCCAAAGTATTGGAGCTTCAGCATTAGTCCTTCCAATGAATATTCAGGGTTGATTTCCTTTAGGGTTGACTGGTTTGATCTCCTTGGTCCTCGAGGGACTCTCAAGAGTCTTCTCCAACACCACAGTTCGAAAGCGTTGGAGCTCAGCCTTTTTTACAGACCAATTCTCACATCTGTATGTGACTACTGGAAAAACTATAGCTTTGACTATACAGACTTTTGTCACCAAAGTGATGTCTCTGTTTTTTAATATGCTGTCTAGGTTTGTCTTGGCTTTTCTTTCAAGGAGCAAATGTCTTTTAATTTCATGCTGTAGTCACTGCCCACAGTGATTTTGGAGCCCAAGGAAATAAAATCTGTCACTGTTTACACTGTTTCCCCATCTATGCCATGAAGTGATGGACCCAGATGCCATGATCTTAGTTTTTTGAATGTTGAGTTTTAAGCCAGCTTTTTTCACTCTCCTTTGTCACCTTCATCAAGTGCTCTTTGCCTCCTCTTCACTTTCTGACATTAGGGTGGTGTCATCTGCATATCTGAGGTTATTGATATTTTTCCCGGCAATCTTGATTACAGTTAGTGATTCATCCAGCCCAGCATTTCTAATGATGTACTCTGCATAGAAGTTAAATAAGCAGGGTGACAATATAGATCCTTGATGTACTCCTTTTCAATTTTGAATCAGCCCATTGTTTCATGTCTGGTTTAACTGTTGCTTCTTGACCTGCATACAGGTTTCTATGGAGGCAGGTAAGGATTAGTGATTCATCCAGCCCAGCATTTCTAATGATGTACTCTGCATAGAAGTTAAATAAGCAGGGTGACAATATAGATCCTTGATGTACTCCTTTTCAATTTTGAATCAGCCCATTGTTTCATGTCTGGTTTAACTGTTGCTTCTTGACCTGCATACAGGTTTCTATGGAGGCAGGTAAGGTGGTCTAGTATTCCCATCTCTTTAAGAATTTTCCACAGTATTCATAGTGAAAGAGAAAGTGTTAGTTGTTTAGTTAGTTGTGTCTGTCTGACTCTGGGACCCCAAGGACTCTAGCCTGTCTGGCTCCTGTGTCCATGGAATTCTCCAGGCAAGAATACTGGAGTGGATAGCCTTTCCCTTCTCCAGAAAATCTTCCTGACCCACAGATCGAACCTAGGTCTCTTGAATTGCAGGGAGATTCTTTACTGTCTGAGCCACCAGGGAAGCTCAAAAATAGAAGCCCATTTAACTCAGCAAAGATCCCATTTCAGTGTTCACACTGAGAACTCTCTATTTAGCTGTATGTGTAGTACACTGGATGACTCTCTCTGAGCAGGGAGGTTTCAGTGTTGATTGAAAGCCACTTTTCTGTCCACAAAAGCACTTCAGTATATATAGCTTTATATCACATGCACAATAAGCTCTGTGATGGCCTTTGCATTGCATTCAGCTTTGAAAATTTTAAAGGAAATTCTACAAGGTTTATAAAATATCAATATTTGATCAATTAATTTAATTCAGGCTGTATTGTCTATCCCAGAGTCTTTTTCTCTCTCATATTTTACTCTTATTGATTTGTTTGACTGAATAACTTGCAATATTCTTCCTGTTTTCATTCTTGTGTTCTTAGTTATGGTATCTGTCCAAATAGGGCTGTATTCAATCAATAGAGAGCTAATGTACTTGACAGATTCAGCTGAGAAACACCTAACTCCCAAGTTCTGTGTGATTGGCAGGAAAGCAGACTCCTTGGTCCACTTCAAGAGCTCCTTTCTATAGAGATAGTGGTGATAATCCCAAAAAGTGCTAACTGTCCTAAAAACATGTCACAACTGAGTCATTAGTGGAGGAAGCTGGAGAGGTAAATTAGGTAAGGTGCCTAGCTGCCTTTTCCAACCATGGCTCCCTCCCCTTCATGCCCTCCCTTCTCTGTCTACGGAATATTTTTTGGCATCTGCTCCTTGCCACACTCACAGCATGGTGGTGCTGGAGGCACACATGTGGCACTGTCCCTGCCCTCCGGGGCTTAGAGCTTCTGAAGAGACTGAGTGAACAAACAATGTCAAGTGTTGCAGAATCTACGTGTGGGGCTCAAGGAGTGTGTAAAAGGGAGCTGCTATCTGAAGGGCCACATGTTTGGTCTACTCTGAATCATCAGAGATTCCGGATGACTAGGCCCCAGTCTCTCGTGTTTACTCCTGCACACCTAGTTATACACGGCAAGTCCCCTACATACAAACTTTTGTCAGGTTTCAAAGACATGAATACATGTTCACATGTCCAATCATGTTAGTTTGAGGATCTGGCATACATTGTCAAGCACATGCGTCCTCTACAAGAGCTTGTGCTTTTGTGTTCTTCACTGTATAGTACTGTATACAGTGAAAGTGAAAGTCCCTCAGTTGCGTCTGACTCTTTGCGACCCCATGGATTATACAGTCCATGGAATTTTCCAGGCCAGAATACCGGAGTGAGTAGCCTTTCCCTTCTCCAGGGGATCTTCCCAACCCAGGGATCGAATTCAGGTCTCCCTCATTGCAGGCGGATTCTTTACCAGCTGAGCCACAAGGGAAGCCCAGGAATACTGGAGTGGGTAGCCTTTCCCTTTTCCAGCGAATCTTCTTGACTCAGGTATCAAACCAGGGTCTCCTGCATTAATAGAATACAGTAATATAGTATTTATATTTTAAACCCAAGATGTCCAGAAGCAAGCATAAAAGTAGTGGTGATGTAGCAGTGACTATATTGTAAGATTAAAAATATTTTCTTTACTTCTTGTCTTTATGTATTATTTGTGTGAATAGTACTGCAAAACTATTGCAGTAGAGTACTACATAGCTAATTGTATTTGCTTGGTACCTAAGCCAACTTTGCTGTGCTTACAAGCAAAATGGATTTATGAACATGCTTTTAGAATGGAACTCGTTTGTATGTGGGAGACTTACTGTACCTTGAAATAACTAGGAAGGCAAGAAAGGCTCTTTCATGAAAAAGTTTTTTAAGCATTACAAATATTCATTTAATGTTCTTGTTTATAAGGAAACCAGTCTATTACATACAACATAGACAATGCAAGAGGACATATATAATCCCAGGCTTCCCCATGCAGCACCATCTGGTTCAGCCACGCTGGGAGGCCAGGAACAGTTCTGGTTCTGCTAGGTGAACTGTGGTCTGATCAGCAGGCTCCCCCTTCACTGAGGATGGATTTCAGGAAGAAGCAGGACAAGAGGAGGAGAACACGCCACGGGAGCTGTGTTCTCAGTCCGTTAGAGTGTGAGGTGAGAAAGTCTTTCAAGTCTGGAAAAAAAAATCCCGAGAGAGTTATGAGACATGCTGTGTGGCAGGCCTGCTTTAAGAGAGTGAACTAGAAATGTCTGCACCTGTTCTAGGAAAGGCCCTTTTCTGCCTGGGCCTCCCTCCTGGGCCTTGCCCTGTGNATGGAGTACATCAAGGCTATATACTGTCAACCTGTTTATTTAACTTCTATGCAGAGTACATCATGAGAAACGCTGGCCTGAAAGAAGCACAAGTTGGAATGAAGATTGCTGTAAGAAATATCTATAACCTCAGATATGCAGATGACACCACCCTGATGGCAGAAAGTGAAGGGGAACTAAAAAGCCTCTTGATGAAAGTCAAAGAGCAGAATGCAAAAGTTGGCTTAAAGCTCCAACATTCAGAAAACGAAGATCATGGCGTCTGGTCCCATCACTTCATGGGAAATAGATGGGGAAACAGTGTAAACAGTGTCAGACTTTATGTTTGGGGAGTTCCAAAATCACTGAAGATGGTGATTGCAGCCATGAAATTAAAAGATGCTTACTCCTTGGAAGGAAAGTTATGACCAACCTAGATAGCATATTCAAAAGCAGAGACATTACTTTGCCAACAAACGTCCATCTAGTCAAGGCTATGGTTTTTCCAGTGGTCATGTATGAATGTGAGATTTGGAATGTGAAGAAAGCTGAGTGCCAAAGAATTGATGCTTTTGAACTGTGGTGTTGGAGAAGACTCTTGAGAGTCCCTTGGACTGCAAGGAGATTCAACCAGTCCATTCTAAAGGAGATCAGCCCTGGGATTTCTTTGGAAGGACTGATGCTAAAGCTGAAACTCCAGTACTTTGGCCATCTCATGCGAAGAGTTGACTCCTTGGCAAAGACTCTGATGCTGGGAGGCATTGGGGACAGGAGGAGAAAGGGACGACAGAGAATGAAATGGCTGGATGGCATCACCAACTTGATGGACATGAGTTTGAGTGAACAGCAGAGTTGGCGGTCAACAGGGAGGACTGGTGTGCTGCAATTCATGGGGTCACAAACAGTCGGACATGACTGAGCGAATGAACTGAACTGAACTGAACTGATGGCAAAGGTGTTCCAGAGTCTTGAAGAATCTTTCTGCCCCAGCTAGAAATCAGCCATTTGTTCATGGTGCTTTGGTTCCTTTAGTGTGAAAATATGTCAAAGCCATAATGTGAGCACTAAGTCTTGGTTTTGTGGCTTTTTAAGTGGTCAGGACATTTTCGTAAGCCTAAATATTAGGATTTTTAAATCATACTTGCAATTCAAGTTTAAGATTACAGAGTTTAATAGTACATCTATCTCACATCAACTTCTCTAGACAGAAAATCTTGGTTCCAAGTGAATTCACACAACTATATAATCACCTAAACTATATGCTGTCCACCTGTCCACCACTACACTATATACTATCCACCTGTCCCACTGTATACTATATTTCACTAGCCTATACAAACATGATAGTCTTACAATAACAGTAATAACTCTACCACCAGAAATAAGTTTTTGACAGGGATCCACTGAGAACAAGCCATTCTCTCAAGGAACTCATAAGTAGAAGGAAAAGAAAAGGAACTGCAGTGTTCTGGGTACAGAGAAAAGTGAATCTCTGCACAATACCAGTCAGGGGAGAGTTACTTCCACTCTAACAGTAAGGAAAGCTATCTGGAGAAACAAGCTGCTCAGCTGACCCTCGTAGTTACAAAATCATCCAAATAAAGAGAGTGAAATTATGTTCAAAATGCTCAGCAACTCTGCAAATACAATTACCTCAGCATAACTATACTTAGTTCAATTTGAAAAATATTTCAGCAGAAGCAAAAAAAAAGTTTTAAATAAGAAGTCAAAGGCATGTCACCATGAAGTTATGTACATTATTTCATTTATTCCAAGGTATATTCTTTCTCACAAATCGCATCTATGAAATCTGAGTGGATCCTGCTAGTGATGTTGTCTCATAATAATAATTTTCATTTATGTTTCTGCTAGGGTATAAATTATGATTTATCTTACAACCTAGAGGAACAATGATTTGATCAAATGTGATGATTATTTGATGAAATATGATGAGATTGACTCCTAGGCTGACAACTTGAGTTTCAGGCTTCCTGGATACTTATTCCAAATGGAAAAGGAGACATGGTCAGGGCTCACAAGATATTCTGATATGACCTGTTAAGAACCCAAGCAAAAAAATGCTCAACTTAAAAGATATTTGTACACTATGTTCATAGCAGCATTATTCACAACAGCTAAAATATGAATTAATCCAAGTGTCTGTTTAGAGATGAACAGGTAAACAAAACAACATTTAAAATGAAACAAATTCTAATACAGGCCACCACATGAATGAATTATGAGGACAGAATGCTAGGTGGAATAAGCCATTCACAAAAAGACAAAAGATTTCATTTCTATGAGGTACCTAGACTAGACAGATTCATATAGACAGAAAGTAGAATAGTGGTTGGCAGTGCCTGAGGGAGAAAGGATTGGGGAAAATGGTTTAGTGGGCATAGACTTCTAGTTTTTCAAGATAAAAAGAATTCTAAGGATTGGTTGCATAAATGTGAATGTACTTAATACTACTAAACTATATATGTGTAAAAATGGCTAATGCAGTAAATTTTCCATGATGTATTTTACTGCAATTTTTAAAAAATAAATTTACCTACAGATGGGAGCTGGGGACAAAAGTGAAATGTTCTATCAGAAATGTTGAGACTAAATAGATGTAATATTAATAGATAAAAAGGAGGGAAATAATAAAAGAATGGACAGAAAATAAAAAAGATTAAAAAATGAAAACTTACCAGCGTCTCCAAAACCATAATGCAAGGCATATAGAAAGGATCAAGGAGGGCACTATTATTGCCACAAGTATCAAGCCAGTGGATGTGGGGTGTCCTGGAAATTGGGAGAAGACAAAGGAATGTCACCTCAAACCCATTCTCTAGTTCTGCAGGTCTTCTTGCCCATCTGAGTGTCAGCACCATTGTTAACTGCTTCTGATGCATGGGCATCTCGGGTTCCCTTTCTCATATTCCCAGAGGTCTTATACTCACAGCCACCCTTAATCTCTCCTTCTTGCTGAATCCCATTGAGACTACAGTGGGACTACTACTGTAGTAGTGAAGACTACTTCATTTTTATCTATTGTACAGCTTGGATGAGCTATTTTCATACCTCTGTAGTCCTAGAAAGAAATCTCAAACTCTGTCCCTCTGACTCTCTCTCTTGCTGTCTCCCTGATTCTCTTTCCTCCCCGCCTATCCTCTCTCCATGCCTGTCTTCCTCCCTCCATCCTTCTCTCATCCATCAAATCCCTCCCCTTCCTGTTCCCCCCTCTCTGTTCTTGAGGACCATTTCCTCCCACTTCAGGTTGGGCCACACAGTTCCTTCTCACCCCAGAACAGGATGATGTCTTGGTCTCCTAGACTGCTGTGCTTCACTCGGCAACTCAGACCAGCCGCCTCCCCAGCTGTCACATTTAGGGTTATTCGGAGATGCCAAGTCCAATCAGCATTGGGCATGACGTCTCCTTGCTGAGCGCCAGGCTGCTCCTGCTCACCCCTCATCCACATCACCCGCACAGGTTTGGGGTAGAATCCTGAGACATGGCACACCAGCAGTAGACGGCCAGGCCCAGGAGTGGGGCCACTGGACAGCCAGGCCTCAGGCTTCACTGGCATAGGAAGGAGCAGTAAGAATGTCAGATTATGACTCTAATCCAGAGCATGGGGATTCAGAAACCCACAAATTTGGACAGTTGCCTCTTCCACTCCATGGGCACCAAATGACTTATTGATTAATCATTTCTCTATTTAGGTACTTCTCAGTTTTGAATTTAAAGAAAGTGGTGGGAGGAAAAATAAAAACATCTTGGAGAGAGCATAAGACGAACCTTGGCTCTGCAGTTCTGCCTTCCCTGCATCAAGGACACCCAGGAGATATCGAGGACAGGTTTCTGAGAGGAGCCTCTCAATGATATCGGAGATGCCTTGATACTGAGTCATGAGTGCACAAAACTTCTGCCCCCTGCTGCTGCTGTCTGGTGCAGGCACACAGGAATGATTCTGGATCCTCACAAAATCCAGTCCTCCTATAGCGCCTCTCAAAGAGCTTTCTATGGCCTCCCCAGAATGCAGCTCACAGCCTGCTATGACCTGGATCACAAAGGGGTCTGTGTAAAGGAAAACTTGGACAAGTTACTAAAAAGCAAACAGGAAAGAAAGAGATGAGAAAAAGGCATAGGACTTTTTATTTTAGTGGCGACAAGTTGAGAGGTGAAATTANTCCCCAGAATGCAGCTCACAGCCTGCTATGACCTGGATCACAAAGGGGTCTGTGTAAAGGAAAACTTGGACAAGTTACTAAAAAGCAAACAGGAAAGAAAGAGATGAGAAAAAGGCATAGGACTTTTTATTTTAGTGGCGACAAGTTGAGAGGTGAAATTATTGACATAAAACCAATTGCAGTATTCAGGACTTTTCAGAAAGAGCACTGGGGAGAGGTATACATATTATCAACGGTGGGGTTAGGTGGTTTTAAGGATGTAGATTGGGCAAGAGAGGAGAGACGCAATGTGTGATGGATTCAGAAGTGCAGCATTCCACAGTGGAGGGAAGGGTTACATGTAGAGAAGGGATCGGGCAGCAGATGCTTGAGGACATCAAGTGGAGGAGTAGGAAGTCACACTTAAGTTCACTCAAGCACAGAGTAAGAGAAACAAGCTGCTCAGCTGACCCTCGTAGTTACAAAATCATCCAAATAAAGAGAGTGAAATTATGTTCAAAATGCTCAGCAACTCTGCAAATACAATTACCTCAGCATAACTATACTTAGTTCAATTTGAAAAATATTTCAGCAGAAGCAAAAAAAAAGTTTTAAATAAGAAGTCAAAGGCATGTCACCATGAAGTTATGTACATTATTTCATTTATTCCAAGGTATATTCTTTCTCACAAATCGCATCTATGAAATCTGAGTGGATCCTGCTAGTGATGTTGTCTCATAATAATAATTTTCATTTATGTTTCTGCTAGGGTATAAATTATGATTTATCTTACAACCTAGAGTCACCATGAAGTTATGTACATTATTTCATTTATTCCAAGGTATATTCTTTCTCACAAATCGCATCTATGAAATCTGAGTGGATCCTGCTAGTGATGTTGTCTCATAATAATAATTTTCATTTATGTTTCTGCTAGGGTATAAATTATGATTTATCTTACAACCTAGAGGAACAATGATTTGATCAAATGTGATGATTATTTGATGAAATATGATGAGATTGACTCCTAGGCTGACAACTTGAGTTTCAGGCTTCCTGGATACTTATTCCAAATGGAAAAGGAGACATGGTCAGGGCTCACAAGATATTCTGATATGACCTGTTAAGAACCCAAGCAAAAAAATGCTCAACTTAAAAGATATTTGTACACTATGTTCATAGCAGCATTATTCACAACAGCTAAAATATGAATTAATCCAAGTGTCTGTTTAGAGATGAACAGGTAAACAAAACAACATTTAAAATGAAACAAATTCTAATACAGGCCACCACATGAATGAATTATGAGGACAGAATGCTAGGTGGAATAAGCCATTCACAAAAAGACAAAAGATTTCATTTCTATGAGGTACCTAGACTAGACAGATTCATATAGACAGAAAGTAGAATAGTGGTTGGCAGTGCCTGAGGGAGAAAGGATTGGGGAAAATGGTTTAGTGGGCATAGACTTCTAGTTTTTCAAGATAAAAAGAATTCTAAGGATTGGTTGCATAAATGTGAATGTACTTAATACTACTAAACTATATATGTGTAAAAATGGCTAATGCAGTAAATTTTCCATGATGTATTTTACTGCAATTTTTAAAAAATAAATTTACCTACAGATGGGAGCTGGGGACAAAAGTGAAATGTTCTATCAGAAATGTTGAGACTAAATAGATGTAATATTAATAGATAAAAAGGAGGGAAATAATAAAAGAATGGACAGAAAATAAAAAAGATTAAAAAATGAAAACTTACCAGCGTCTCCAAAACCATAATGCAAGGCATATAGAAAGGATCAAGGAGGGCACTATTATTGCCACAAGTATCAAGCCAGTGGATGTGGGGTGTCCTGGAAATTGGGAGAAGACAAAGGAATGTCACCTCAAACCCATTCTCTAGTTCTGCAGGTCTTCTTGCCCATCTGAGTGTCAGCACCATTGTTAACTGCTTCTGATGCATGGGCATCTCGGGTTCCCTTTCTCATATTCCCAGAGGTCTTATACTCACAGCCACCCTTAATCTCTCCTTCTTGCTGAATCCCATTGAGACTACAGTGTGACTACTACTGTAGTAGTGAAGACTACTTCATTTTTATCTATTGTACAGCTTGGATGAGCTATTTTCATACCTCTGTAGTCCTAGAAAGAAATCTCAAACTCTGTCCCTCTGACTCTCTCTCTTGCTGTCTCCCTGATTCTCTTTCCTCCCCGCCTATCCTCTCTCCATGCCTGTCTTCCTCCCTCCATCCTTCTCTCATCCATCAAATCCCTCCCCTTCCTGTGTCCCCCTCTCTGTTCTTGAGGACCATTTCCTCCCACTTCAGGTTGGGCCACACAGTTCCTTCTCACCCCAGAACAGGATGATGTCTTNAAAAAAAAAAAATCCTGGGTCATTCTGACTCTGTGGGCTTGGAGACCTTCCGGGATGACATAATGACAGCCCAATCAGAAGATGGCGCCACCCCTATTAGGTGACAACCAATTTGTTTAAGACACAGGGTCCTAAACCTGTGCATGTGCAGAACTTAGCCAATCAGTAGATGCCAAGAATCCCTTACAACCAATCCCTTTTTTTAACTCTCTGTCTTTGTTCTAAACCTATAAATACTGCTGTAATTCTGGGCTCAGGGCTCTTGCTTTACTCCACTGCATTGGATGTGGCGGAGCCCTGACTCGAGTCAGAAATAAAATTCCCTTTTTGCTTTTGCATTGCTGTGGATGTCTTGTTTTCTCAGTTTTGGGGACTCGGACTGCGGGCATAACATTTGGGGGCTCATCCGGGATCCCTTGGCTGAGAAAAACAATGCTCTCCAAGCATAAGGGAATGTTCTGTTAGAGGCACTGGTGCTAAGGCAGGGAAAGTTCAGTGTAAAACCAAGGCCCTGCTGGGAGGCGGGAAGGTGACTGGCACAGGGAAAGTCCAGTGTAAAACTGAGGCCCCGCTGGGAGTTGGGAAGGTGACTGGCACAGGAGAAAGCTTTCAAACCAGGGGCGAATTAGTCACCCAACCATTGTAAGGCCGGGGTCCAGCGAGCGCGCTGGAAGGCATTTGGTTGTTCTGGTGGGCAATGGATGCCATTTGGTAAGGTAAGTTTAAGAAATAACAACCAGAGGTATACCCAGTTCTGTGCTTTCGGCCAACGTCTGTTTGTCCTCTGCTTGTCGTGTGTGTGTGCGCCGGCGCTGTGCCTATTTTCTGTGTTTGTGCTGAGTCTTGCTGTTATGGGTCAATCTAACTCTACCCAGTTGTCTGTTGTGGTCGATCATTTCTTGGACTTTGAAACCAGAGCTCAGAATCTATCGCTGTTGGTAAAGAAAAGTAAATTAGTAACTTTTTGTTCTTCAGAATGGCCCAAGTTCCAGGTTGGATGGCCACCGGAGGGCACCTTTGGCCTATCCGTCATTCTGGCTGTTAAGGAGAAAGTTATGGCTCCAAGCCCCCGAGGCCATCCTGACCAAATGCCTTACATTCTGGTCTGGCAGGATTTAGTAGAGAACCCGCCGGCCTGGTTAAAACCCTTTATTCATAACCTCCCCCCACCGACCAGTGTTTCTGTTCTGCAGGTTCTGGTGGCAAAAGAGGCCAAGGAAGAAGAGAAGAAAAAAGAAAAAGACCAAAATGAAAAACCAGTTCTCCAAGAATCTTCCTTATATCCTAGCCTAATTGACTTGGACACCAAGCTGATACCTCCCCCGTATGCCCCCCTTCCTTTGCCCTTGCAGGGACCGGAAGTGTCATCAGAGGGACCAAGGGGAGACTTGAGGCCCTCAGCCTCGGGACACGAGGGAGGACCTGCCCAGGGAACTCGCAGGAGGACTCCGGGGGCGTGGGGGTGGGGACGTGCTCGATCCTGGAAGTCATGAGGCCGCCTCGTCCACTGTTCAGGCATTTCCTGTCCGGGCGGGGCCTGCGAATCCCAATGGAGAGAGGACCCTCCAGTACNGTTTCTGCTCCGCAGGTTCTAGTGGCAAAAGTGGCCAAGGAAGAAGAGAGGAAAAAAGAAAAAGACCAAAAAGAAAAACCAGTTCTCCAAGAATCTTCCTTATATCCTAGCCTAATTGACTTGGATACCGAGCTGACACCTCCCCCGTATGCCCCCCTTCCTTTGCCCTTGCAGGGACCGGAAGTGTCATCAGAGGGACCAAGGGGAGACTTGGGGCCCTCAGCCTTGGGACATGAGGGAGGACCTGCCCAGGGAACTCGTGGGAGGACTCGGGGAGTGGGAACGCGCTTGATCCTGGAAATCATGAGGCCCCCTCGTCCACTGTTCAGGCATTTCTGGTCCGGGCGCGACCTGCGAATCCCAATGGAGAGAGGACCTTCTAGTACTGGCCTTTCTCCACGAGTGACTTATACAACTGGAAAGCCCAAAATCCCCCTTTTTCTGAAAAACCCCGAAGTCTCATTAGTTTGTTAGAATCTATCCTGCACACTCATAATCCCACCTGGGATGACTGTCAGCAGCTGTTACAGGTGCTTCTGACCACAGAAGAAAGGGAGAGAGTCTTGTCAGAAGCAAGAAAAAATGTGTTGGGAGTAGATGGAAGACCCACCACACAGCCTCACCTTATTGACGAGGGCTTCCCTCTGCTGCAGCCGAACTGGAATTTTGAACACGCTGAAGGTAGGGAGCGTCTCCGAGTGTACCACCAGACTCTCATGGCTGGCCTCCAGGCAGCCACCAGAAAACCAATGAATCTGTCTAAGGTAAATTTGGTAAGGCAAGAACCCAATGAAAGTGCGGCAGCCTTTTTAGAAAGAATAATGGAGGCCTTCAGACAGTATACGCCCATGGACCCTCAGGCTGAAGAGTCCCGTGCTGCAGTCATACTAGCTTTTGCTAATCAGGCAGCCCCAGATATTAGGAGAAAGTTACAGAAGGTAGAGAGGCTGGGGGAATTGTCCGTACAGGATCTGGTGAAAGTAGCTGAGAAAGTGTTTAACAATAAGGAAACTCCTGAGGAGAGAGAGGAACGGGTTAGAAGGGAAGAAAGGGAACTTGCTGAGCGTATCAGGAAAGAAGAAAGGGAGTTCAGGGTTAAAGAGAACTGGAAGAATCAGAAGAGCTGGCTCAGATCCTCTTCGCTGGGGTGAGGGCGGGAACTAAGATTCAAGAACCTAGGGACCCCCGGACAGGAAAGAAAAAAAAAACCTATCAGACAGGCCTTAAAAAAAGACCAATGCGCTTATTGCAAGGAGCAAGGACACTGGAAGAATGAGTGCCTTAAAAGAGACTTAAAGACAAAAACTACAAAAACTACCAGACGGGAGGAATCTCCCCTGGGGGCTCACGTCCTATATGTGGGAGAAGACAGTGACTAGGGGGGTCAAGTCTCAGCCCCCCTCCCCGAGTCCTGGGTAACTATCAACGTGGAAGGGAAACCGGTTGGCTTCATGGTGGATACGGGAGCTCAATACTCAGTCCTTAACCAAAGAGATGGGCCTATGTCTAAGAAAACTAGTTGGGTACAGGGGGCCACCAGAGCTAAACAATATGGATGAACCACAAAACGACATGTGAACTTGGGGGCCCAACAGGCAACCCACTCTTTTCTTGTGATACCCGAGTGCCCAGCGCCCCTGTTGGGAAGAGACTTACTATCTAAGGTCTAAAACTAGTTGGGTACAGGGGGCCACCAGAGCTAAACAATATGGATGAACCACAAAACGACATGTGAACTTGGGGGCCCAACAGGCAACCCACTCTTTTCTTGTGATACCCGAGTGCCCAGCGCCCCTGTTGGGAAGAGACTTACTATCTAAGGTCAATGCCCAAATTCATTTTGACAACAAACGGATATCAGTTCTGGACGGGACTGGCCATCCCATACAAGTTTTGTCTCTGTCACTGAGAGATGAATATAGACTACTTACCAGAGCCCCCTACAACTATAGATCCCGCTATGCAACAATGAATTCAGAGATAACCCCTAGCCTGGGCGTAAACAGTGGGAATGGGGCTCACCAAACAAAGACCTCCTATTATTGTTGAATTAAAAGCAAATGCTACTTCTGTAAGGGTAAAACAGTACCCCCTGAGTTAGGAGGCACGACAGGGAATCATGCCTCACATACAGTGCCTCCTGGAGGTAGGAATTCTCAAAAAGTGCCAGTCCCCATGGAACACTCCCCTGCTTCTGGTGAAAAAGCCCAGAGGAACGGATTTTAGACCAGTCCAGGATCTTCGTGAGGTCAACAAACAGGTGAGTGACATTCATTCTACTCCTGTGAGGGTAAAACAGTACCCCATGAGTCAGGAGGCACGACAGGGAATCACGCCTCACATACAGCACCTCCTGGAGGTGGGAATCCTCAAAAAGTGCCGGTCCCCATGGAACACTCCCCTGCTTCTGGTGAAAAAGCCCGGAAGAACGGATTTCAGACCAGTCCAAGATCTTCGTGAGGTCAACAAACGGGTGACATTCATCCCACCGTCCCTAACCCATACACACTCCTGAGCAGTTTGTCACCAGATTATGTTTGGCATACAGTTTTGGACTTGAAAGATGCCTTTTTCAGCCTGCCCCTGGCCACCCAGAGCCAAGAGATCTTTGCATTTGAATGGGCTGACGAGGACAGCCAAATTGTGGGGCAGCTGACCTGGACTCGCTTGCCACAAGGATTCAAAAATTCATGGATATTACTCAATGAGGCTCTGGGCGAAGACCTCTGTGAGTGTCAAACCAGCCACCCCGATGTTGTTCTGTTGCAGTATGTAGATGATGGGGGCGGTGGGAACGCACTCGATCCTGGAAGTCATGAGGCCCCCTCGTCCACTGTTCAGGCATTTCCGGTCCGGGCGGGGCCTGAAAATCCCAATGGAGAGAGGACTTTCCAGTACTGGCCTTTCTCCACGAGTGACTTATACAACTGGAAAATCCAAAATCTCCCTTTTTCTGAAAAACCCCAAAGTCTCATTAGTTTGTTAGAATCTATCCTGCACAATCATAATCCCACCTGGGATGACTGTCAGCAGCTGTTACAGGTGCTTCTGACCACGGAAGAAAGGGAGCGAGTCTTGTCAGAAGCAAGAAGAAAATGTGTTGGGAGTAGATGGAAGACCCACCACGCAGCCTCACCTTATTGACGAGGGCTTCCCACTGCTGCGGCCAAACTGGAATTTTGAACGCGCTGAAGGTAGGGAGCGTCTCCGAGTGTACCGCCAGACTCTCAAGGCTGGCCTCCGGGCAGCCGCCAGAAAACCAATGAATCTGTCTAAGGTAAATTTGGTAAGGCAAGAACCCGATGAAAGTCCGGCAGCCTTTTTAGAAAGAATAATGGAGGCCTTCAGACAGTATAGGCCCATGGACCCTCAGTCTGAAGAGTCCTGTGCTGCAGTCATACTAACTTTTGCTAATCAGACAGCCCCAGATATTAGGAGAAAGTTACAGAAGGTAGAGAGGCTGGGGGAATTGTCGATACAGGATCTGGTGAAAGTAGCTGGGAAAGTGTTTAACAATAGGGAGACTCCTGAGGAGAGAGAGAAATGGGTTAGAAGGGAAGAAAGGGAACTTGCTGAGCATATCAGGAAAGAAGAAAGGGAGTTCAGGGTTAAAGAGAACTGGAAGAATCAGAAAGAGCTGGCTCAGATCCTCTTCGCTGGGGTGAGGGCGGGAACTAAGATTCAAGAACCTAGGGACCCCCGGACAGGAAAGAAAGAAAAACCTATCAGACAGGCCTTAAAAAGAGACCAATGCACTTATTGCAAGGAGCAAGGACACTGGAAGAATGAGTGCCCTAAAAGAGACTTAAAGACAAAAACTACAAAAACTACCAAACTGGAGGAATCTCCCCTGGGGGCCCACATCCTATATGCGGGAGAAGACAGTGACTAGGGGGGTCAAGGCTTGGCCCCCCTCCCCAAATCCTGGGTAACTATCAACGTGGAGGGGAAACTGGTTGGCTTCATGGTGGATACGGGAGCCCAATACTCAGTCCTTAACCAAAGAGATGGGCCTATGTCTAAGAAAACTAGTTGGGTACAGGGGGCCACCGGAACTAAACAATATGGATGGACCACAAAACGACATGTGAACTTGGGGGCCCAACAGGTAACCCACTCTTTTCTCGTGATACCTGAGTGCCCAGCAGCCCTGTTGGGAAGAGACTTACTATCTAAGGTCAATGCCCAAATTCATTTTGACAACAAACGGATATCGGTTCTGGACAGGACTGGCCACCCCATACAAGTTCTGTCTCTGTCATTGAGAGATGAATATAGACTGTTCTTACCAGAGCCCCCTACAACTATAGATCCCGCTATGCAGCAGTGGATTCAGAGGTACCCCCTAGCCTGGGCGGAAACAGTGGGAATGGGGCTCGCCAAACAAAGACCTCCTATTATTGTTGAATTAAAAGCAAATGCTACTCCTGTGAGGGTGAAACAGTACCCCATGTTCTTACCAGAGCCCCCTACAACTATAGATCCCGCTATGCAGCAGTGGATTCAGAGGTACCCCCTAGCCTGGGCGGAAACAGTGGGAATGGGGCTCGCCAAACAAAGACCTCCTATTATTGTTGAATTAAAAGCAAATGCTACTCCTGTGAGGGTGAAACAGTACCCCATGAGTCAGGAGGCACGACAGGGAATCACGCCTCACATACGGCGCCTCCTGGAGGTAGGAATTCTCAAAAAGTGCCGGTCCCCATGGAACACTCCCCTGCTTCCGGTGAAAAAGCCCAGAGGAACGGATTTCAGACCAGTCCAGGATCTTCCTGAGGTCAACAAACGGGTGAGTGACATTCATCCCACCGTCCCTAACCCATACACACTCCTGAGCAGTTTGTCACCAGATCATATTTGGTATACGGTTTTGGACTTGAAAGATGCCTTTTTCAGCCTGCCCCTGGCCACCCAGAGCCAAGAGATCTTTGCAATCGAATGGGCTGACGAGGACAGCCAAATTGTGGGGCAGCTGACCTGGACTCGCCTGCCACAAGGATTCATAGATGCCTTTTTCAGCCTGCCCCTGGCCACCCAGAGCCAAGAGATCTTTGCATTCGAATGGGCTGATGAAGACAGCCAAATTGTGGGGCAGCTGACCTGGACTCGCCTGCCACAAGGATCCAAAAATTCACTGACATTATTCAATGAGGCTCTGGGCGAAGACCTCTGTGAATATCCAACCAGCCAACCCGATGTTGTTCTGTTGCAATATGTAGATGACCTCATGCTGGCCGCTACCACTGAGGAGGGCCTAAAGGCCACAGGTGATCTCCTCCAGACTTTTATTCACTGACATTATTCAATGAGGCTCTGGGCGAAGACCTCTGTGAATATCCAACCAGCCAACCCGATGTTGTTCTGTTGCAATATGTAGATGACCTCATGCTGGCCGCTACCACTGAGGAGGGCCTAAAGGCCACAGGTGATCTCCTCCAGACTTTGGGAACATTGGGGTACAGGGCAAGCCCAAAGAAAGCCCAAATTGCTAGACAAGAAGCTATTTACTTGGGATATAAAATAAAATGGGGACAAAGATGGTTGACTCAGGCTATGAAAGAAACTATTCTGTGGATCCCCGAGCCAGCAAACCCCCAACAGATGAGGGAATTTTTAGGGACTGTTGGGTACTGCCGGTTATGGATCCTGGGGTTTGCTGAAAATGCCTGGCCTTCATATGAAGGAAGCAGAGAGAATAAAGACTGAACTTGGACTGAGCCAATGAGGCGGGCATTTCAAGAACTTCGACAGGCGTTGCTAGAAGCCCCAGCCCTTGACCTCCCTGACCCAGCTAAGCCTTTTCAACTGTTTGTGGATGAAAAGCAGGGAGTCAGAAAGAGAGTTCTGATGCAGCAATGGGGATTGAGGCTCTGGGTGAAGACCTCTGTGAGTATCGAACCAGCCACCCCGATATTGTTCTGTTGCAGTATGTAGATGACCTCATGCTGGCCACTACCACTGAGGAGGTATGCCTAAAGGCCACAGGTGATCTCCTCCAGACTTTGGGAACACTGGGGTACTGGGCAAGTGCAAAGAAAGCCCAAATTGCTAGACAAGAAGTTATTTTCTTGAGATATGAAATAAAACGGGGACAAAGATGGTTGATTCAGGCTATGAAAGAGACTATTCTGCGGATCCCCGAGCCGGCAAACCCCCGACAGGTGAGGGAATTTTTAGGGACTGTTGGGTACTGCCGATTATGGATCCTGGGGTTTGCTGAAAAGGCCCAGCCTTTATATGAAGGAAGCAGAGAGAATAAAGACTGGACTTGGACTGA
The DNA here is from genome assembly GCA_006410675.1 of Oreotragus oreotragus. Classification (NCBI taxonomy): domain Eukaryota; kingdom Metazoa; phylum Chordata; class Mammalia; order Artiodactyla; family Bovidae; genus Oreotragus; species Oreotragus oreotragus. The sequence goes on along the minus strand of SJYX01007603.1, from coordinate 354,484 downwards.
GCCAATGAGGCAGGCATTTCAAGAACTTCGACAGGCATTACTAGAAGCCCCAGCCCTTGCCCTCCCTGACCCAGCTAAGCCTTTTCAACTGTTTGTGGATGAAAAGCAGGGAGTCAGAAAGGGAGTTCTGATGCAGCAATGGGGATCTTGGAAGCGGCCTGTGGCATATCTCTCCAAACGCCTGGATCCAGTAGCTGCAGGATGGCCACCCTGTCTTCGCATCATCGCAGCTGCTGCCCTCCTTGATCGTGATGCCAACAAGCTGACTTATGGACAGCGTCTCCTGGTCTACACCCCTCATGCCGTAGAGGGAATCCTCAAACAGCCACCGGGTAAGTGGATTTCTAATGCTCGCTTAACCCATTACCAGGCCCTGCTGCTGGATGCTCCCCGGATACACTTTCAGACACCTCGTGTTCTGAACCCTGCCACCTTGCTGCCCATCCCGGAGGAGGACGGACCTCTACATGACTGTGTTGAAGTGTTAGCTGAGGTGACTGCCATACGAAGAGACCTCAGCGACATGCCATTAAAAAACAGTGAGCTAGTCTGGTTCACGGATGGGAGCAGTTATATAAAAGATGGACAGAGAAAGGCGGGGGCAGCTATAGTGGATGACACCGGGAGGGTCATCTGGGCTGAGGCTTTGCCCCCTGGAACATCTGCCCAAAAAGCAGAACTGATAGCTGTGATACAAGCATTAGAGAAGGCCAAAGGGAAAAGAGTCACTGTTTACACTGACAGCCGATATGTGTTCGGCACCGTGCACATTCAAGCCCCTATATATAAAGAACGGGGGCTCTTGACAGGAGAAGGAAAAGAAATTAAGAATTTACCTGAGATTTGCAGACTCCTGGCAGCGGTCCACTTGCCCCGCGCGGTATCCATAGTACATGTCCCAGGACACCAGAAAGGAGAGGATGCCCGGCCTGAGGGAACCGTGCTGCTGATGCAGCAGCCCGTGAGGCCGCTGCAGGAGATTGCAGGACTTCTGTGCTGACTGTGGGATTGCCACCGCCGGGGATGGGAACACTCCCCCCTAGCCCCACATATTTTTCCTCTGATTTGCACTGGGTGCATGATATTACTACCTGTCCTGTTGGTGAAGACGGATGGTATCAGGACCACGACGACACCCTGTTGCTCCCTGCCATCTTGGGCAAACACCTCTGTGTCCTTTTACATCAAACCACCCATTTGGGAGAGAAAAAGACTTCAGCACTCCTACAAACAGCACAGTTGCGGTTTCCCCAACAAAAGAAAACCATACAGGATATAGTCCGCTCCTGCAAGGCCTGTCAGATGATGAGACCGGGAAAAGGACAGCACACAGGTGTGAGGTTTCGGGGGGAAAGGCCAGGACATCACTGGGAAATAGACTTTACAGAGGTAAGACCAGGCAAGTACGGGTACCGTTATTTGCTAGTTTTGGTAGATACTTTTTCTGGGTGGGTAGAGGCTTACCCCACTAAAAAGGAGACAGCAATAGTAGTGGCTAAGAAGCTCCTAGAAGAGATTATATCTAGGTTTGGGCTGCCGGCATCTATTGGCTCCGATAACGGACCTGCCTTTGTGAGCAAAATTGTACAGGGACTGGCCTCAGCCCTGGGGACTAAATGGAAGTTGCATTGCAAGTACAGTCCCCAGAGCTCAGGGCAGGCAGAAAGAATGAATCGGACCCTAAAGGAAACTTTAACAAAACTGGCGATAGAGACTGGAGGGGACTGGGTGACTCTCCTTCCCTTTGCGCTTTTTCGGGCGTGGAACACCCCCTATAAACTAGGTCTATCCCCCTTTGAAATTGTATATAAAAGTCCACCCCCCGTCTGTCCAGTGTTTGAGGGAAAACCTAAACCACCTCCCTCACTACGCGCGTTCCAACAAGAGATGTTAGCTTTGAGTAAGGTGCATAAGCATATCTGGTCACTGATACAAGAAATTCATGAGGGACAATCCGTCTCATAACATAGACCTGGGAGATTGGGTCTGGGTTAAAAGGCATCAATCAAGGACCTTGGAACCTAGATGGAAGGGCTTCTCCTTCCCTTCGCGCTTTTTCGGGTGCAGAACACCCCCTATAAACTAGGTCTAACCCCCTTTGAAATTGTATATGGAAGTCCACCCCCCGTCTGTCCAGTGTTTGAGGGAAAACCTAAGCCACCTCCCTCACTACGCGCATTCCAACAAGAGATGTTAGCTTTGAATAAGGTGCATAAGCATATCTGGTCACTGATAGAAATTCATGAGGGACAGAATGAAGGAATGATTCCGTCTCATAATATAGGCCCGGGAGATTGGGTTTGGGTTAAAAGGCATCAATCAAGGACCTTGCAACCTAGATGGAAGGGCCCTTATGTTGTTCTTCTTACCACCCCCACTGCACTTAAGGTAGACGGAATTGCACCTTGGGTACATTGTAACCACGTGCGTCGTGCCACCCCAGAGGAACAGGAAAAGGCCCGAAAAGAATGGAAGGCAATGCCGCATCCCACCAAGCCCTTAAAAATGAAGCTCATTTGCCAGCTGGCCCCAGACGATCCCCCTGACTCTTCTGCTGGTGGCCCTCCTTCCCCACTCCGGAACTGCCGGTGCTAACCCACATCAACCTGCTAGGATCACCTGGACGCTTCATAACGGACTAACCCATGAGGTACTCAGTCTGACTACTGGAATTCACCCCCCCCAATACTTGGTGGCCAGATTTATTCTTTGACCTTGAAGAACTACTAGCAGACCTCCCTTACGATGGAGGGGACATGCGACACAGCCCTGCATTCTGGGTGTGCCCAGGTATAACGGACTAACCCATGAGGTACTCAGTTTGACTACTGGAATTCACCCCCCCCAATACTTGGTGGCCAGATTTATTCTTTGACCTTGAAGAACTACTAGCAGACCTCCCTTACGATGGAGGGGACATGCGACACAGCCCTGCATTCTGGGTGTGCCCAGGACATGTAAATAACTGGAAAACTTGTGGGGGCTTGACCACATCCAGCCCAGGTGCAGCCAAAAGGGAGAGGTCTTGGGTGTCTGGGCTGTCCTGGGGGCTACAAACAACCATGGGACCATATTGGCTTGGCCCATATTATGGAGGAATTCTAGTAATCAGCCAGACAATGGAACCCATCCAGACCCAAAGTGTGGGCCCCAATCAGATAGAAAATCCGGGCCCACGAGGAATGTTTAAAGTGGGTCCGACTCAGGGAGCTGTAACTCTAAACGCTGTACCCGCCATTTCCCAACCAGGAGACAAGCCTGATAAGACGGAGGCCCGCGGCCTCTTGTCCTCTACCTCCAGCCCAGAAAGTCCCTAACATCACTGTCAGAAGTGGTTTTACAAAACAGAAGGGGCCTAGACTTGATCTTCCTACACCAAGGTGGGTTATGTGTGGCCTTGGGAGAGGATTGCTATTTTTATGCAGACCACACTGGGGTGGTAAGAGAACCCATAGCAAAAGTGAGAGAAGGACTGGTACAGTGAAAGAGAGAGCGAGAGGCCCAGCAGTGATGGTACGAGTCTTGGTTCCATCAATCTCCCTGGTTGACAACGTTCCCATGCATTTTAAACAGATTAATAACCTTTGTAAAAGAACGTATCAGTACAGTTCAAGTGATGATGCTGAGACAAAAATATCAGGCCATGTCTCAGAATGAAGAGGAGGATTCCTCTCCATGATCAAAGGACATTTGGGGAATGTTGGGACCTAACAAACGCCACGACAAGCTTCAGGGACTAAGGTAGGCCTCATGGTAAAAGCTGAGTCATTGCCCAGTGAGGTCATCCCCGAGGATGCCAGGACTTGTCCAATCAGCATACTCCCCAGTAGCCTGGTTTGAGCCTATCAGGACATAAAAGACATCCCCCAAGAAAGCCCGAGCTCACGAAAGATTAGCCAATTAGTAAATACTAGGAAACCCCTGCAGCCAGTAAAGATTAGCCAAGTAGCAAATACCAGAAAACCCCTGCAGCCAATAAAGATTAGCCAATTAGTAAATACCAGGAAACCCCTGCAGCCAATCTGCCCTTGCCAACTCCCTGTCTTTGTTCTAAACCTATAAATACTGCTGTAATTCTGTGCTCAGGGCTCTTGCTTTACTCCACTGCGTTGGATGTGGCAGAGCCCTGACTCGAGTCAGAAATAAATTCCCTTTTTGCCTTTGCATTGCCGTGGATGTCTTGTCTTCTCAATCCTGGGGACTCGGACTGCGGGCATAACAGTCCAGTTGTAATTGTTGCTTCCTGACCTGCATATAGATTTCTCAAGAGGCAGGTCAGGTTGTCTGGTATTACCATCTCTTTCAGAATTTTCCACAGTTTATTGTGATCCACACAGTCAAAGGCTTTGGCATAGTCAATAAAGCAGAAGGACTTAATTAGTGATTAATAAACATTCAATTGCCCTTCCCATTCAGTTCCTAATAACTTAAATTTGTTAATTTCAGTGTCCTTCATGTGCTTTTTTTAAAAAATGACATACCCAAAACTATATTCTCTAAATGTTTATGATGGATATAGAGATTCATGATGGGGGATGAAGTTACCTGCTTAAGTTCACCATATGTGTTAAAGCTAAGAAAATGACTCAAGCAGCTACTCCAGTTCACTCTCACTGATAATCAAGTTGGCCAACACCCACGGAGACTGGATATGACACTGAACCATGACCTGATACATAAACAAAGGAAGCAATGTTCTTACAGTCTTATCTGAAGTATTTCCTATAGTTTTTAAAAGTGGCAATTCATCAGTCCAGATTAAATACAAATGAATATCTGGCAAACTACCTAAAGCAGTAATTCCTAGAAAAACACAAAGAAGGTGGGTTAATAAAGGAAAGTCTTCTGGCATACATTCTTTGCCCCTGATTCTGAAAAATGACATGAAGTAAAAGAGGAAAGTGGAAAGACATACATAAAGACATGGACACAGGGGTAAGGACATCGTGCTTGGATATATATTTGTGTAATTGGAGTAGAGAAACCATCAATGGACCTAAGTATTTATGGCCAAAAGTCAAATACCCTATATGCAAGTTAAAATATCATGAGAAATGTCATGAGTGAGCAAATATGATGTAGAATTCAAAGGATGTGTGCCACATACCTGAGCAGAGTTCTGTAGCAAAGAGAAATAAGCTGTCGACTTTTGAGTACACTATAGTGTCTGCCTGGTGGCTCAGATGGTAAAGAATCTGCCTGCAATGTGGGAAACCTGGGTTCAGTTCCCGGGTTGGGAAGATCCCCTGGAGAAGGGAATGGCTCCACTCCAATATTCTTGCCTGGAGAATTCCATGGGCAAAGGAGCCTGGCATGCTACAGTCCATGAGGTCGCAAAGAGTTGGAAATGACTGAGCAACTTTCACTTTCACTTTCTTCACACTGTCTGCCACTTACATCTGTAAAATGGGAAGAATATCTTGTACCATCATTGTAAGGATTAGAGATATTTAAATCACTTGGCAAAGAGCTGGTATTTAAGAAGTGTTTCCTGTTTTATCTGGGCACTCTGTGATTCTGTTTTAGAGCTTATGAAAATTCTGTTTGGGGGCAATGTGGGTCATTGCTCTGCTTTGGTATATTAATTCAAAATGTGCCCTGACATGTAATAAAACCTAATTTAAAAATCTACATAGGTTCTATTCAATCTACATTCATTCAATCTGGATAAATGAATACATTTTAGCTTTTTTAAAGTATAACAAATAACAGAACATAAAAGTCTAAATCTGGCCCTGTGGAAAGACTTACTGTTCAACTCAAGTTAGCAGGGAGAACACAGCAAAAGTATAATAATGATTTCAAGACAGAAATGTTGGCTTGGATTACAAAAGTACCAAGGAGATCAACTTCATAGTGGTTGTATGCTCTATAATGTCAAAATATTTTTACAGTCTACTTCCAGTTGTTTCTGACTTTATGGCTTAGTTATTGAACTGAGAATTGTTTAAGAAAATTCTGGCCCTGAGGATTTCTAGATTGGTTTCTTCAACTTGTACATTTTCTTTCGCAGTATTTTAATGGTAAAGAAAAAGTATCTCATACAAATGAGATAAATTGATTTAACCTCAGCTTTCATAAAATAACTGGTGACCTATGTTACTGCTGCTGCTGCTGCTGTGTCACTTCAGTCGTGTCCGACTCTGTGTGACCCCATAGACAGCAGCCCACCAGGCTCCCCCGTCTCTGGGATTCTCCAGGCAAGAACACTGGAGTGGGTTGCCATTTCCTTTTCCAATGCATGAAAGTGAAAAGTGAACATGAAGTCGCTCAGTCGTGTCTGACTCTTTGTGACCCTATGGACTGCAGCCCACCAGGCTCCTCCGTCCATGGGATTTTCCAGGCAAGAGTACTGGAGTGGGGTGCCATTGCCTTCTCTGGGTGACCTGTGTTACATGTTAGCAAAACATACATGTTGTACCTTTAGGAAATGGAGGCCTAAGTAAATGGTAGCTGCTGTTATTACTCTGGTCCTCTTTACCCCTTGTTTTCTCTAAACTTCATTTTGTTATAGAGTCCAGCATTTCCCAAAATTGGCTCCATGGTAGACTACGTCTGTGCAATGTGAATAGCAGCAATATAAAAAAGCGGTTCTAAGATCCGGTAAGATTAGAGAACACTAAGTTAACAAAGCAAAATTCATGCTATGGAACTTCTCTTTAATAAGGCGATCTCCAGGAAGAAGCTCTAGTGTTCCTTCACCTTTTATTCATTCCTGGCCTTTCTTCCCCGTGATCCTTTTTAGACTGCTTTCCTCTAGTGGCTTTTTCCTATCTCCCCGATCCTCCCTGAGCTCCTCTCCCAACCTGGAAAGTAAATAACAAGGAATATAATTTTGTTGTGTAGAGTTGAGTTTTGGAAGGTCACAAACCACTGTACCAAGATTTTTTGGCCTCTAAGATCCAATTTTCACCTCCTGGAGGATGATATTACCTCAATTGAGAATGAATACTCTAGTATGAAATGTCCCTCAAACTTCTTGGACCACTGACCTTTTTCAAATGGACCAATATTCCCGGGAACATAATTTAGAAAGCCCTGATTTCCTCATCATGGGATATTTTAATGCTTCATTGTTCTCTATGATTTGAGGAGAGACTCCTCTCTTTAATACTGAAATTCCTGGTGTTAAAAGATACATTGAGGCATGTTAAATATTTTAAGAGTTTATTTGAGCAAAAGTGGATTCTAATCAGCATCATTTGGCAACACCAAACAGGAAGTAGTTAGAAGTGTTCCAATGACAGTAGCTAGGGGAAAGAATTTTATAGAGATTCTGAAGCAAAGCAAGAAAATTATTTGATTGGTTATAACTTAAGCATTTGCTTTATTTGGAAAGTCAAACCAATCACAAATAGCCTAGTTGGTTGGTTTCATTATATAAGTTGCCAAGGCATTAAAGCCTTCTCAGTCTAATGTGTGCATGCGTGCTAAGTTGCTTCAGTCGCGTCCGACTCTTTGCAATCCTATGGACTGTAGCCTCCTAGGCTCCTCTGTCCATGGGATTCTCCAGGCAAGTGATTTGGAGTGGGTTGCCATTCCCTTCTCCAGGGGATCTTCCAGACCCAGGGATAGAACCCACATCTCTTATGTCTGTCTCCTGCATTGGCTGGTGGGTTCTTTGCCACTAGTGCCACCTTGGAAGCCCCTCAGTCTAATCAGTTCAGTTCAGTTCAGTCTCTCAGTTGTGTCCGACTCCCTGCAACCCCATGAGTCGCCGCACGCCAGGCCTCCCTGTCCATCACCAACTCTCGGAGTTCACTCAGATTCACCTTTATCAAGTCAGTGATGCCATACAGCCATCTCATCCTCTGTCGTCCCCTTCTCCTCCTGCCCCCAATCCCTCCCAGCATCAAAGTCTTTTCCAATGAGTCAGCTCTTCATGAGGTGGCCAAAGTACTGGAGTTTCAGCTTTAACATCATTCCTTCTCAATCTAATAGCCTTGTTTAATTAACATTGGTATAAGACTACGATAAGGAATGGAGTTCCTTCTTGATTGAGAAGTCTTGTATTTGTCTTTGCTTTCCTTAGTTTGTGGTTAGAATTTTATACCAGGCAATTTTTTAAAATTATGGTATATAACATGCAACAAAGTCTGAACCTGGTGGGCGACAGTCCATGGGGTCGTAAAGAGTCAGACATAACTTAGCAACTGAGCACATAACATGTAAAGTATATAATGAACATTAATTACCAGTATGAAACTTGATGAATTTCCAGAGTTCTGTACACGTTCATTCAGTTTAGGATATAAGTATTGAATTCTAATCAAAGATCCTTAAAAAAAATCTTGACCTTCCATCATCCACATTTTGTGTTTTTCAAACTTTAGTAAAGTTTAATGAAGAATTCACCCAAGGGAGCTTATTAAAACTGTATAGTCCTTCCCTCAGATTCTCATTCAGAGGACCTAGGGTGTGATCAGGGATTTTAAATACAGCTCTCCAGGTGATTCTGATGCAAGTGGTCTATGGATCACACCTCTGAGAAACACTGGCCTCCTTGTAGTATAAAAGTCAAAGTCCTGAACAGGTATTTAGGCTTTCCTTAATTTGACCCAATTCTGTTTTTCATACTGAACCCTTGCTGGTTTCTTCCATGCCAAATTACTCACCTCTCTTCAACAGGTCATGCACTCCTGTTTCCCCTAACCTGGAATTACCTTTCATCCTTTACATAACTGACTCCTACTCATCCTTCAAGACCTCTGAGAAGTCTTCTTAAATTCATCAGGCAGAATTAGTTGCCCCTCATTGTTCATCCAGAACTTTAGTCAAACTCCTGTTATGATACTTATCACACAATACTGACTTTTTAATCTCCTCATTTAGATGTCAGCAAGAATATTTCTTTCCTGGTGGCTCAGATGGCAAAGATCTGTCTGCAGTGCAAGAGGCCTAGTTTGATCCTTGGGTGGGGAAGATTCCCTGGAGAAGGGAATGGCTACCCACTCCAGTATTCTTGCCTGGAGAACTGAATGGACAGAGGAGCCTGGCAGGCTACAATCCATGGGGGTCACAAATAGTCAGACACGACTGTGTGACTAATACTTCACACTTAAAGAATATGCCTGACTCTTTGCTAAACCCCTAACTCTGCATAGGGCCCAGCACACAGTGAGTAAATGTATGAATATATGCTAGTGATTTACAAGTAGAATCATTTAGTTCTCATTTTCCAGGCCAATGAGACTACAAGCTCCCTTAAAAGGAAAGAGGATTTTTGAATTTCCTAATCTCCAAAATCATGGCAGGGATTCAGTAGTCAACGAAACAACATTGAATGAATGAAAATAATCAGCATCCCTCTCTCCATCTAGGGAGAACCTCCATCCTTCCTAAGACCCCACAATAACTCTTGGAGGTAGATGAGCGGAGTGTGGGTTTGGGGGAGAGGTGTCCTCCCAGTCTGCGCTGTAAGAATGTTAGGTAAGGCTGGAAGCTCGGGGACTGGCCCTCTAACGCCAGATTCCTGGGTCTCTCTGTGCATTCCCTCCATAGAACATTCTGTGGCCATGGAGATGACCATTACTATAAGCGGGCTGTTTGAGTGAGGACTCTAGAAAGGCCTTTCAGGAAGGCAACTCTTCCTGAAAGAGTACATGGCGACTCTTCACCCTGTCACTCATATCCTCATCTACTTACTTGCCTATTCATGTGTGTACTCATGCTTGCACTTGTTGATTTATTTTTTTAGCATCTTTGTAGAAGACTAAGCTGCTGAGCTGGACAGAAGCCACTTGACGCACTAGGCATGGAAAGCCTTACGGTGGAAGGTGAGACCTAGGGACCGCTGAGGAGGAAGCTGAGGAGGGTTGAGGGGCGGGGTTCCTGTCGTTACCAGCAGCCTATTCGCCCAAAAGCTTGAGGGCGGGGCGAAGGGCCGTCCTAGAGGTGAGGGGTGGGGCGATGCCCCTGCTTAAAATTTCAGGAGCCAGTTGAGATCCAAAGGCAGCCAAGCCAGTAGGGGGTGTGCAGGCGTCGGTAGAGAGCGGTCGAAGTCCTTTGGGCTCTGGTGCGACCTGTCCCTCGCTCAGACCAGACCGTTGGGTTAGCAGGCTCACGTTGGTGGGTGGGGGAGGGGGGAGTTCAGCCGCATGCGCAGTGCTCTGGGGGCCTGAGAGGGGAAAGAGCTCAGGCTGAGGGAAACGCGAGCCTAGACCCAGCGCGGCCATGTGTGATGCTGACGGTTACCGAGCCCTGCGGGAGAAGCACGGGCCAACTCAAGGGCAGGCCCTGGGCAGCAGCCTTGGAGGAGTCCAGCTACGAGTACGGCTCCACGAAGTACCTGCTGCTTTGCGGCCTGGGCGGGATGCTGAGTTGCGGGCTGACGCACACGGCCATCGTGCCTCTGGACCTGGTCAAGTGTCGCATGCAGGTGGACCCCAGCAAGTACAAGGGCATCCTGAGCGGCTTTGGCGTGACACTGCGGGATGACGGGCTGCGCGGCCTGGCCCGAGGCTGGGCCCCGACCTTCCTAGGCTACTCCATGCAGGGCCTCTTCAAGTTTGGCCTCTACGAGGTCTTCAAAATCCGCTATGCGGAGCTCCTGGGCCAGGAGAAGGCCTGCGAATGGAGAACCGGGCTGTACCTGGCCGCCTCAGCCAGCGCCGAGTTCTTCGCCGACGTGGCCCTGGCCCCGATGGAAGCGGTGAAGGTTCGCATGCAGACACAGCAGGGCTATGCCCGCACGCTCCGGGCTGCGGCCCCCAAGATGTACGGCGAGGAGGGCCTGTGGGCCTTCTACAAGGGCGTGGCGCCGCTCTGGATGCGCCAGATCCCCTACACCATGATGAAGTTCGCCTGCTTCGAGCGCACGGTTGAGGCGCTCTACAAGTACGTGGTGCCCAAGCCGCAGAGCCATTGCACCAGAAGTGAGCAGCTGGCCGTGACCTTTGTGGCTGGCTACATCGCTGGCGTCTTCTGCGCCGTGGTGTCGCACCCTGCGGATTCTGTCGTGTCCGTTTTGAACAAGGAGAAAGGCAGCACGGCCTTGGACGTTCTCCGCAGACTGGGGTTCGAGGGTGTGTGGAAAGGCCTGTCCGCCCGGATCATCATGATTGGCACCCTGACTGCCCCGCAGTGGTTCATCTACGACTCGGTCAAGGTCTGTTTCAAATTGCCTCGCCCTCCAGTCCCTCAAGCGCCCAAATCCCGAAAGTAGGCATGGATTGGAAGACTCCTGTGGCCACCGTGGGGGATTATGTTCAAATAATAGTGTGTAGGATGTTAACGTTTGTGGAGAGGTGACAGCGTGCAGACCTAGTTTTCTTTAAGTGATCCATTCCTGCTTTTTGGCAATCCAAGAGAATTGCAACTGTTTCATTTGGGGGTTTGGACCATTGACTTTGGGGAGTCAGCATGGTTGCTTTAACTCAATAGCTTTTCAGCAATTATAAGGGGAAAAAATTCTTAACAAGAAGTAATGTTAGGTGATTTGGTGCCTCTAGGTTGTATCTCCTTTGATTCACCATTCAGTGGAGATTATCCAGGCATCACTACAAAAGAGCCTACTGATAAGGTTTCAAGGTCAGCCCAGCTATATGGGACAGAGAACAAAGTAAAATTCTGCTACACGGTGCTCATCTCAATAGAAACCGTGCACCTATTGAATACATAAAGGATTCGTTCCGTATTTCTTATTCATGTCCACTGCAGATAAAAATTATTAAAAGTTAAATTGTGACTTACATTTCCTCATAGCTTAGAATGCATTCACTCTTTTCAGAGAGCATGACATGAGATCTGCATTTTCTCTTCCTGATGTTGCTGATTAGAACATAGCTCGCTCCAGGAAGTGCAACAATTGGATCAATGTGGAAAGCCAAGACGAGATGAAGGGCAGGCTCGGAATAAATATGTAAAGAAAAGTCTCTGTTCTCTAAAGATTTCTTTTGTACAGTTCAGCTTTCAGCAGCTTTACATCCAGAGAAGGTCACACCACCCTGACATTTAAACACACACACATGAAACCCTACAAATTCCAACAATTTTTGGTTGAATATTAATGGTGTTGGCGACTTTGAAAGGAAAATCTCATTTTTAATGTAACAAATGTCATTCATTTAACTTGGTATGTCATTCATTTACCTTGGTAGATATTTCGTTGATCTTTGCAATGGTTGAGGTTCATAAAATTTATTGAAGTTATAAAGCACATTTTCAGTTTTCTGTAGCCTTCACATCTCTGATTGAGGAAACTATAAGTGAAATTCTGTGAATTAGAGATGCTTATAGAATGTGAATAAGAAACTCCAATATAATATTTAATGTGATTAACCAAATGTTGCACAATTGCCTTATCACCCTGTATTAGAAAACACAAACTTAAGATATGTTAATGTTTTAACAATGTAATGGTAAACTGCTTAGTGGTTAACTGAAGTTAAAAAGTGCCTAAATACCTTTGAACTGTCTTGATTGGATAATAAAGAACTTGGAAGAAAAAAATCAGAACTTATGAATGAGATGCAATGAAATTTATATTTAAAAAATCAGAACTTGTGAATGAGATGCAGTGAAATTTAGTGTGTCTATTTTGTTAGGGAGGATGCAGAGGAAAGATCATAATGTATTTTTAAAGACTCTTTGACTTCCTAGGAAGTTAGTTTCCAGGTTTGTGGAAAAATTCTCAAGGAAGGGAAGTAAATTTTGAGGAACCAAATTGTGCAGGTTCATCTCTGCAAAATTTTAAAACAAATATATTTTTGGTTTGGGCTTCTCAGGTTGCTCAGTGGTAAAGAATCAGCCTGTTTATACTGCAGGAGATGCAGGTTCAATACCTGGGTCAGGAAGATCCCCTGAAGAAGGAAATGACAACCCACTCCAGTATTCTTGTCTGGAAAATCCTATGGACAGAGAACTCTGGTGGGCTATAGTCCATGGGGTCACAAAGAGTTGCATAGAAACAGCATATTTTGGGCTAGTGTTGCAAAATGCTTATGGGAAGTTTCTTTGGTCAAGAGTTTTTAAAGTAAATTGCTGTGACTTTCCTGGTGGTCCAGTGGCTACGACAGCACTTCCAATGCAGGGGGCAGGGTTTAGATCCCTGGTCAGGGAACTGGATCCCACATACCACAATGAAAGGTCAAAGATCCCACATGCTGCAACCAAGACCCAACGCAGCCAAGTAATTTTTTTTTAATTTATTAAATAAATTGCTTTCTAAGGTAATATAATTTAAGGAATTGCTACAAAATCTATGGAGTCTCAAGATAATAAGAGACCACTCGTCCTGGTCTATGGTATCTGATGGTTGTCCTGTTGACGATGCCAGATGATTCCTGTAATATACAATGCGCATGCTTAGACAAGTATAATCTATGGAGAACTGCTTGGCATCATTCTTAATGTCATGGACATGGTCAAGAGGATGGGTTTACTTAGTTTGGGTCAGCAAGTTTCATATTCAGTCCCTGGATTTCTATTTGCCTTTTTGTTGTTGTTTGTGGTAGTTTACAAACGTCTTACTAACTAGAGGCCATGGTAGCACACAAGAAAGAATAAAACTCAAACTGAGAAAGATAATGTGAGTTCAGAGTCATTAGGCATTATTTTTTCCTAGTTACTATTCCTTTGGAACTGTTTAAACTTCTGTTCACTGTTTTACCTTGTCTGTAATTACCACTCTGTGAAATCATGCCTATCTGGTAGAAAAGCCATAGTGTAAGTCTGGCATTGTTAGAAATGTTATATTCACTTTTCACATAATCTCAATCTTTGAAGTAGTCAATTTTATGCATAAACAGATTCAGAAGCTATGTAACTTGCTCATACAGCTAATAATTGATACAGTTGGAATCAGAGTCCACATGTTCTTCATTGCTTTACCTCAGCACCTTAACAAAACCAATGACTCTCCTTTTCACAAATTGCTTTTATAGTACCTCAAAAATATTTTTTAAAAATCTTTTATTGTATGTACTACAAAACATTCCTAATTTTGCACTAATGAAAAGTTTGTAATGGTCTCAGTTGTGAAAAACCTATGGTGTAATTACTTACAAGTAATCGAATTGAAAAATACTTAAATACATTTAAATTAATATTTAAATTATTTCCTGCACCAGCTCAGTGCCTGAGCTCTTAACCTAAAAGGATTGACAATCATAAAAACAGTGCTTTTAAAAAAAACTGTGGTACTGCAGTTTCAGCAAGAGGTTTTATTCTATCATATTCTTTAATTTTTCCCTCTAATCTTTAGTACCTACAGCTGAAAAGCTGGCTTGGGCTATTTATCTTTTCCCCCAGGTAGTGAATAAAAGTAGCTTTTTCAAGTATCTGAAATTAATTTCATGATAAGGAGCTGTAATCTCATCCATTGATCTGTTTTTTGAGAAGTGAATAAAGAGAGTAGGTAAAATCTTGAAAAACAAAAGCTGTATTTACATGTTAAACCACACTGATAAAGACTGGAAAAAATGAAAGTATTAATGTTATGATAATTTTTTGTTGTTGTACAAGTGTGTCTTTAGAACATTTTCCTTTAGATCCTTTGAAAGGCAAGAATAATCACTGAAGTCAGACAATCACATTTTGATAGGCAACTATTCAATTAGCATATGTTTGTTTTAGGCGGTCTTAAATATCAGTTATTTTTTAAATCACAAGCAAAGAACTGTTTGAAAGGATATTTCCATGTTTATTAAACTTTGTCTTGTTTTCCTGAATTCTACCATTTAGATGGATAGGTAAGTAGAGAGGGTATGAACAATGTAATTGTAACTAAGGTTTGTTTGTATGTGTGTCCATTTAGTTGACATACTTTGAGACCTTCAGAGAGTATCCAAAATTTCAGAGGCAGTTTGTTAATTCTGCCCATGCTCCAGTCTATAACACTATTGGTCAGTGTCTACCATGTGCCAAGCATTGTGCTAGGCAGAAAGGTTCTCATGAGGAGCACAACACATGGTTTCTGCCCTTGTGGAGCTTACAGTCTAGTAGGAAAAATAATCTACAGTTGGGCAAATGCTGCGAAGAAGTATAGGGTATTGTATGTCATTTTTCAGTCGCTAAGTTGTTTCTGACTCTTTGTGACCCCATGGACTGCATCACACCAGGCTTCCCTGTCCTTCTCTGTCTCCTGGAGTTTGCTCAAATGCATGTCCATTGAGTCATGATGCTATCTGACCATCTCATCCACATCTAAGTGGTGTTTGAGATGATACCTAGAAGATAAGTAGGAGTCAGTCCAGCAAAGAGAAGATACACAGCACAGTAGGTGCACTTCTCTTGAAGAAAGAGGAGTATTGATGGTTTTGAGAAACTGAGAGAAGTTCACTTTAGCTGGAACCATTCAGTTGCAGAGAGGTTGATGTGAAATGAAATAGGAAAAAAAGGTAGACAAGAAAGGTAAACATTCACTGCAGGCTCTGGAATTCTTGTTGAAAATTTGAACCCAGAGCGTTCTTTGAGCAATCAGAAAACCTCTGAAGGACTACAAGCGTGGAATGGCCTTCAAGTTGCTGTGTGGAAAGAAACAGAGTGGAAAAGAGAGGTTAGTTAAAACGTTGCTGTAATCCAGGTGAGAGAATGGTAGCCTGGACTAGGATGATAAGTGGGATGTTGAAATACCATGAGAAGCCAAAAGGTGGAAGCAAC
Organism: Oreotragus oreotragus; assembly: GCA_006410675.1. NCBI lineage: Eukaryota > Metazoa > Chordata > Mammalia > Artiodactyla > Bovidae > Oreotragus > Oreotragus oreotragus. Next base: position 338,884 of record SJYX01007603.1, on the reverse strand, counting down.
TCAAATGTCTGTCAGTGTATGAGGTGAAGGGATTGTGATATACACATTCAATGGAACATTATTCAACCATAAAAAAGGAACAATACTGATGCATGCTGTTACTTGGATGAGAAAGAAGCCAGGCACAAAAGGTCACATATTGTATGACTGTAACATACAACCCTTTTATGTAGTATATCAAAATAGGCAAATCCATAGAGACAGGGGATTAACGATTAACTGAGGTTGGGATGAATCGAATGGGAAATGCTTATTTAATGGACGTGAAGTATTTTTCCCAGGGGTGTGATAAAAGAGTTTTGAAACTGGAGTGAGTTGAACATTGTGAATATTGTGAGTACACTAAATGCCACTTAATTGTATAATTTTAAATGGTGAATCATTTGGATTTCCCTGGCAGTCCAATGGTTAAGATTCCATCTTCCTAATGTAGGGGGCACGAGTTTGATCCTTGACTGGGGAACTAAGATCCCACATGCCACAAGGTATGGTCAAAATAAATAAATAAATAAATAAAATAGATAGTTAATTGTGTGTTAAATGAATTTAATCTCATTTAAAAATAGCTATCATGAGATGCACAGAGGAGCCTGGCAGGTTACAGTCCATGGGATTGCAAGAGTCGGACATGACTTAGCAACTAAACAACAACATTTCTAAGGAAATGATATTTCTAAATTATGGTTTTATTATATGTATATCTGTATGTCTGGCTTTCCTGCCATAAAGAAATAAAACGTGTTTTCAGAAAATAATGGTAAAATTTGGTCTTCTGAAAGAGATTATGTGAGTTGAAAGAACTCTGCCCCTTTGCAAGACTGGTAATTCACATACATATAATTGTTAGTCTTCAGATATGAATCGTGAGCTGCTGACAGGGTGATTGTCCATTTTTAAGAGGATGGGTGGAAATCTGGCAAAGAACCATGGTCCTTTCATCTCTAATAGTGCTTGAATTCTGGCTGTAGTTACATCTTACTCCCAGATATGAGGATTTGTTGGTGTAATCATTGTCTCATACCTTACTGTCTCCCCTGACCCTTACCAAGAATTTGAAGCTTTTTGGTTGTGCTAAAACAGTATCATTCATCTTATTTATCTGTGTGGTGTTTTGAACGTTTTGCTTTTCCAGGTCATTACCTATGTCTGATAATGCTGTTACCAATATTTTTAGCAACCATTTAATGTACCAAGCATTGTGCTAAGTACATACCATGTATCATTTAGAATCACTTTGTGAGTTTCTTACTTATATAAATTAAGGAATTTTTGTTTTTGTTTTTGGCTGCAAGTAACACAAAATATATTACACAACAGGGTAAACCATAAAGACACTGATTTTTAACAAGAAATCTGGAGACAAGTGGACCAAGGTTGGTTCAGCGTATCACTTTTGTCCCCAGGGACTTGGGCTCTTCCAGGTGGTCCTTCTCCTCTGCCATCTGCTCTGTGTCTTGATGTTTCCCCTTGTGTTCAAGAGACGGTTGCCACAACAACAAACAGCACGTCTCAGCAACAGCATCAGGATCAGGAAGCAAGGCAGGCAAAAGCAGATGGGCTTTCTCTTCACATGTCTCTCTTATCAGAGAAGAAAATCTTTCTCAGAAGCTTCTGGCTGATTTCCCCTTTGATCTTATAGGCAAGAATTAAGTCACATGCTTTCCTGTAGACCCTATAAACCAATCACTGACAAGAACAGACGGCTTAGACCAATGCGATAAATCTTCGAAGTTAGGCACGTGGGATCTGAACAAAACCAAGATTTTCTGTTGTTGTCATTAGCAAGGACGAGGTAAATGGTTGTCAGTAGGCAACCAGGGTTGGCCTTTATATTCTTTTCCTTTTTTTTTTTAACAAATGAGGAAACCGTCTCAGATTAAATAAGTAAGGTAAAACCATAGTTGACAAAACCTGGATTCAAACCAGATTTGTCTGCCTCCAAAACAGTTTGCTATCACATTACTTGCTTTAGCCTGGAACTTGCTATGAAACAGAGCTGCTCTAGATCGTATCACAAGGGATTTATTACTGAAAGTGTTGGTAAAACTGCTTTCTAACAATGACTAATCCCTAATGAAGTCTCAAAGCCAGGAGTCTGGACAATGGCAGTCCATGGATAACGAAATATGATTAGATCTAAATTCTGCTACCATGGCCAGATAAAGAGAACCAGGTGAGAAAAACACACAGAGAAACAACTTAAAAGAAAGCAGATGTTTGTAAACCTTTTTTACAGTCATCCTCAGTCTTTTCATTCTGCACTTTTCCCCCACTGACTTTCCAGAAATGGCTGATTTTCTTTCAAATGCTGCATGTTGGGAAAATTTGCAAAGGATTCATCAGAGGAACAGATTTCAAAGTGCCACTACCAATTTTTCTTTCCTTAAGAAATACACCAAGCACCTAATTTGCTGCTAATAAATTCTCTGTAAGTAGCATTATAATTAAGCACACACAAAACCATTTTCTGTTTCCAAGAACACAGCTGGGCTGGCACTGAATTGGTGATAGCACATGGGCACCGAGCGGGAGGGTTCCACTGCATCTCAACTACCATGCACCTCCTTTGTGCAGCAACGGCCCTCCGCCCCTCCCCCCATCCTCTGACTCACAGGCCATTGCCCATTCACCTGGTGTCTGTCACTGAACTCGTTCATCGGGCACCTTTGCTGAGACTTGACACTGACCGTCTTGCTTTCACGCTCTGTTCTCAAACCGGGGGAAGAAGCCAAAGTGATACATACACCTTCCTCAGTGTGTGTCCCCACCACCCCAGCCTCCTGGACTCAACGCTTGGAAATGGAACAATGATGGTCTGTGGCAAAACTGGGGATGGGGAGAGAGGCCGTGGAGGGCAGGAGTGGCAGGGAAGGGCTGAGCCCTCAGACCAGGTTTTCCGAACCTGGCTTCACCACTGCCTTTTCAAGGCTTTGACAAGCCAGCTTACCTCCCCAGGCCACAGTTATCTCATAAAGAAAACAGAAACCTACCTTGAAGACTGATTGTGAGAATTAGCAGGAATTCATGTAAAACACCGGATGTAAAACAAAAGCTCAATGTATGATGACACTTATTATTACCAGCTCCTTAGTAAAGAGTTGAAGGCTGTTAGGAAAGATTTACCCTGTGTTGTGCTGGATTGTTGTTATGGTTGTTCTTGGTTATGTATAGGATTTATTTGCTTTAATTTTTAATGCGTCATGAAGTGCATAACACTTTGTGGGAAATGCAGCATGTAGGGAAAAGAAAAGCAAGTAGCCTGGAGGTGTTGTGTATATAGACGCCAAGAGTCGAAACCCCATCCCTCCTTGGCTCCTAGGCAAACAGTTTCTTTCACAAGTGTGTTTTTGGTATGCAAATCACTCTATGCAGATTTCTGTGTGCAAAATACAACATAGAAAAATGGCCCTCTTGCCAAGGAAGATAGGAGACACTGGCTGCCGTCAAATGAATTAGCCGCAAATTTTAGATTTCTTTTCCTACTGCTCTAACAATGTATGGGGTGAGCATATTTTTGGCAAGTTAAACCAAACTATTTTGGCTTTAGATTGTGTGTTCTTGTGATAAAAGTGTGCTTATTGAAGCCTGTAACTAGTTTTTGAAGGCATAATAATGTTTAGTGGTATTTAATTTAGCATTTCACAACAGCGAGCCACCTCCGGGTAGTAAAGTACTTGTTCTAAAGTCACAGATGGCTTCTGTCTGAGGTTAGTCTGCTAGTCCCCACGTACTTCCTAGTTTTCTGTGAAGATTTGTGCTTATTAACAGATTTAAGTTTATATTTTGGAAGATGCTTTCTTCCTAACTAATGTATGTCTTAGTAAGTGAAAGGAATGCATTTAACCTTAAAATCATCTTTTTCTTTGGGTGTGCATGGGAAGCCAGCACTGCATTCACAATGCCACATTTTAGCATCCACGCAGAATAATAATATGTTTCTTTCATGGCGTTTTTCTCCATTTTCAAAGTCTTTTCCTATGGGACCCTCTTGTGAGCTAATGGAAGGAGGTGAAGCAAAGCCTTTGCTTTGCCTGAGGTCACTTGTAACAGACACCCCAGGACTGGGTGCTTTGTTTTTCCTGATTGTGCCCACGGAGAACAGTAGCTGCAGGCCTGTGGCCCCACTGGGCTTCCCTCTCTCCTCTGCTTCCCTTTCCCTACCCTCTAATCATTTTTTGCTTGTTCTGAGTGTTTCAAACTTGCCAAATGAGATGTTCATTAATTTTATAAAATCAAAGCTTAAATTAAAGGCATTTTTCAAAGCAAAGTACCTCATCAGACAGAGAATGACAAGTGTAGCTTACTACTTATTGCATCACAAATGGCTGGAAAAGAGGAAGGAGATAATTTCTTCACTCTTCACTCATTCACACATTCAAGCATGCATGCATTCATTCATTCAACATCGTATTTGGAGCATGTCAGGCATTGCCCTAGGCACAGGAACAAAGGTGAAAATGGTCCCAACCATTGAGTTCATGGTCTGCCAGGGAAGACAGATGTGTAAACAAACTACATTGGCAGCGATTCCCCTGCAGAATTGTGTACAAAATACAAAGATGGCACAAACGTCATACACACTTGTGAGGAAACAATTTTTGGAGGAGTGTACATCTGAGCAAGACTTTGAAGTATAAATAGGTATTCTTCAGGTGCGTGGGGGTGTGGAGAAGCGAGAGAACCTGAGGGAGAGGGAATAGTGAGTATGAAACACAGAGGCCTGAACCAGCAAAACATGGGCAAGGTTTTCATCAGAGACATTTCTTTGGCTTAAGAACAGACAAGGGGAGAGGTCAGGAAATATTCTCAACATCTCCTGTATCTGTTTCCTCCTTTTTAGTCCCACTCCTCTACCCTCGCAAGGTCACTTTATGGTTTCTCAAGATTATTGCCAGAGCCTGAAGCTGGTCTCATTGCCTTCAGCTTCCTCCTCGCAGGTACAGAGCAGAATACTTCAAAGGCCTTGCAGAATTCATCCCACCCACGATGGTTCTGCTGGGCAGAACATAAAGCCCAAGGGCCTTACCCCCGAGGATCTGAGGCTCGTTATGGCACGTCCCTCCTGTCCCCTGACATGGATTGCTCCCAGGCCACTGCCCACCCCTCTCACTGTCCCTCAGGCTCCAGGCTCCAAGCTGGGCCTGCCTGCTTCCACCTCCCTCTGCCCTTTCCTTTGTCAGTCCCACGACCAGGCTGTCCATCCCTCACTGACCTACACTTCAGCCCTTCAAGGGTTAGCTCAGGCACCCTTGATCTGGCTGGGAATGGCTCCATCTTCTCTCTGCCAATACTGTGTCAGGTACTAAATAGGTTTTGGAGTCCCAAAATGTGAGTTCCAATCCTGGCTATGGCTTTAGACAAGTTTCTGAGACTCAGTTTCCCCAAGTGTAAAAGGTGACAGTTTATTTTGTACAGTAAAGTAATTTAGGATTAACAGAGGATGTCGGTCCTCAAACATTAAAGCTGTTATTATTGTTATGATTTAACCTCTTTGTGAAATTCAAACAATTGGAACTACCTTTCTAACTTGCCATGAGGATCATATAAACTGATGAGTATGAAATTTCTCAAATTCATCGACTGAAAGCCCTTAGATAGAGCTAATTACTATTTTATCTCCTGTTTGTAAATTTGTATCTACTATTTGTATCTCTATGGCTCAGAGGTTTAAGCGTCTGCCTCCACTGCTGGAGACCCGGGTTCGATCCCTGGGTCGGGAAGATCCCCTGGAGAAGGAAATGGCAATCCACTCCAGTATTCTTGCCTGGAGAATCCCATGGATGGAGAAGCCTAGTAGGTTACAAGTCCACGGGGTCGCAAAGAGTTGGACATGACTGAGCGACTTCATCATCATCATCATCATTTACAAACTCATTCATTTTATCATTCATTCATCCATTTACTAAATTCCTAATTTTGGTATGTTATAAGGAAATGGCAACCCACTCCAGTATTCTGGCCTGGAGAATGTCAGGGACAGAGGAGCCTGGTGGGCTACAGTCCATGGAGTCACAAAGAATTGGACACAACTGAGCAAATAACAAGCTCACCATGGAGGATATAANATTCATCCATTTACTAAATTCCTAATTTTGGTATGTTATAAGGAAATGGCAACCCACTCCAGTATTCTGGCCTGGAGAATGTCAGGGACAGAGGAGCCTGGTGGGCTACAGTCCATGGAGTCACAAAGAATTGGACACAACTGAGCAAATAACAAGCTCACCATGGAGGATATAAAGATGAATTTGAAATGTTCCCAAAGAGCACAGAGAATCAGACAGGAAGGAAGGAAGTCACATCTAAAACCAGGTGGGGAACTCCAGGACCAGTATGAATATGGAACCCGGGAAGGTTGAGAGCTTAGGGATGATCCAGAAGGGCAGTCCTATCGTGGNAAGAATTTGAAATGTTCCCAAAGAGCACAGAGAATCGGACAGGAAGGAAGGAAGTCACATCTAAAACCAGGTGGGGAACTCCAGGACCAGTATGAATATGGAACCCGGGAAGGTTGAGAGCTTAGGGATGATCCAGAAGGGCAGTCCTATCGTGGGTCTAGATGGATGTGATGAGGTGGGAAAGATGTAGCAGGTTGAGGGAACTAGCTTAACCTGGGCCGGGAGCATGAGAATGCAGAGTGTCGGGGAACTGCCATGAAGGCAGAGATGGCTTTCAGTCAGCCCTTATTCCCCGCACAGTCCTTGCAGCAGGCAGGGCACGGTGCTAGGCAGTGAGTCCGGAGGGCAGGTCGTGATGAGAGGTCCCAAAGTGCAGCGAGAAGAGTCGCCGCGGCCACCAGCCTAGCCATGCCCGTGTGTCCCCCAGAACTCTCCCTCGCGGCACGGAGGGTGGAGGTGCTGTGCTTTTGCCGAGGATATTCTACAACATCCATCATGTAGTAAGATGAGTCAAGGGGGAAATAGAGTTTGTGTTACAGATTTTCACTTCGAGTCAATTTTGTTGAAATCCATACAGTTACAAACTGAGGGACAGTCAGTCTGACCTTTAAAGTCTGTGGGACAAGGGTGACACCATGGAGGTGTTAAACATTAATTCTGTGATTTAAAAAAATGGGCTATAGAGCACAGACAATAAACTGTCAGAGGTTGAAGATTAATGAACTTCTCCCCCCATATATGTGGAGAAATAGATGCTTAGAGCAGAAATATGCAGGTTCCAGAAAGGCCTGGTGCTATGTTACTACCACTCTCTGAAACAAAGTTTGAAAATAAACACTTGAAATTCTGCCCAGATTTTTGTAATCTTATTAATCTAACAAAGAGACTCAGTAACAGCCTCAACCAGGGGGCTGGTGTTTACCATGTAATTTGCAACAAACTGATAAACACATCCTTGCCCCACTTGCAGAAAATTCTCATGATCCCTGCAAAGAAGCAGTTGGCAAAAAAATAGTAAAGGATTAGAGACCAGAAAGCCATGGTTCAGGTCCTGAGTAAATGTCTGCTCATCTCCCCTAACCTCCGGCCTCCTGGCCCCATGCCATTTCCAAGTTCAGAGGTACAGTGTGTGGCTCCTGCCTGTCTTGCCCTCCTAAGCCTTCTGCCCTGATGCTCCGGACCCTTCAGAGCAGTCTGGCAAGATCTCCCTCTGCAGGATTTCTGCCCTGGGGTCTTGCTGGGCGACTGTGAGGTCAGCCTGGGTTCTTCGGTGGATTTGAGGGCTGGCTTTCTCTCCCCAGTCTGAGACAATGGCAGAGGGCAGTGCTCCCTCCCCGTCTCCAGGGACAGTGGCATTTGTCAACACTGGTGACCGTGGCTCCTCACAGAGTTCTAGGTCGCAAACTGCAGGATGACCTCTGGCTAACTCAGCAGAAAAGGTATTTATTGGAAGAACAGTAGGCAGGAGCTAGGCAGGCTAGGCAGGCTAGGCAGGCGGGGTCATGCCAACTTGTTCAGTCCCTGTCGTGTGTGATTCTTTGCCACCCCATGAGCCAGAGCAGCATGCCAGGCTCCTCTGTCTTCCACTGTCTCCTGGAGTTTGCTCAAATGCATGTCCCTTGAATTGCTGATGCTGTCTAACCATCTCATCTTCTGCCACCCCCTTCTTCTTTTACCTTCAATCTTTCCCAGCAACAGAGTCTTTTTCGTTGAGTCGGCACTTTGCATCAGGTGGCCAAAGTATTGGAGCTTCAGCATCAGTCCTTCAGTGAATATTCAGGGTTGATTTTCTTTAGGACAAACTCTGGCTGCCCCATCACATGGTCCAGCTAACCCTTCCTCACGGCCACCAGCTCTGCGATTCGTCTCTAAGCATAGTCCAAACCTTTGTCTTTTTCCCTCGGGACTAAAATCCCAGGAAAGGACATACATTCTACGGCCCCCAGGCCCACATTTCGCCTTCTACATGCAGGGTAAGGCCTACCTCCCACCAGGACCCACACAAAAGGAAGAGATTTAATTTTGGGTAGCCAAACAATGAAAAAATACACTCACTCCTCTGATTGATAATAGCTAACACTTTTTGACCATGGTGTCAGGCCCTTTAGATGAAGGAACTCACTGAGTCCTCATGACAGGCCCTGATCGTGGGGTTTGGAAAGAAGTCAGTCACTGTCTGCAGAGGCCCTGGAATGCTATGTGTAAACCTCACCTAAGATGAGCCTCTCTCACATTGGCTGGCTCACCCAGGTTACTCCTCTAGCCTCCTCTCATTCCTGTGTTTGCTTTGCCTCCAGGCTCACCTGCTCCCTTGTCCAGCTTGTCTATCCAGGCTCTCACCCCCATCTGTTTATGTAAGACCCCTCTCTTATTGGGCCAATGCCTTAGAAAGAAATTTGTTTTGAATAAAAATTTACTTAGGATTTAAGACTCCAGGAGTGACACAGAAAGGAAGGGAAAGGCCTCAAGATGCCTTTCCCTAAATCGGAATGACTGAAATTGTTTCCTCCAGCTTGATCCTTTCCTGAAGGCGGCGAACTAGGTGGCAGGCAGTCACCTTGGAACAACTCATCAGTCTCCTGCCACAAAAATGAGTCAGCGCTGCAACCAGACCGTCATCCCACTTCCCCTCGGCAGAGCACCTGCCAGGCCGCGTTAGGAGTGAGCGACGCCTGCACAGACTGGAGGTCTGTGCATGGGGCCCAGGGCTGCGGTAGGAGAGGAGGAGCGCCCCCCACACAGCACATGCTGCTCCCTCCCAGACCCATCGGCTCCCACGCCCTCCAGCTGATCTCTCACATCCAGTTGGCAGCAGCAGAGCGGCCGGCAGATGTGTGGCAGTCAGACCGCTGAGATGCTGCCACCAGGGAGCTGCTGTGGGGTCATGTACTGTGAGGAGGTGACAGTCTCTCAGCAGCTGCAAGCCTGCCCCTGCTGCTGGTTGATTGCAGGACTCGCCTCTCCCAAGGGTCTAAACCCCACAAAAGCTGTGTCCCTGAAACCTCTGTAATGTCACTCTTCACATTACAAGTTTCTTGGGAGTACCTACCTGGCCAGTCAGGGTGAATTAAACATCTCATGAGTCCTCAGAAACTTCTATGGCCCACTAGAGCTATCCTTTTTTCTGCCTGGACAGACTGAAGGTCCCTGGACCTCCTTGTGGGCAGACAGACCTCCTTGTGGGCAGACAGGCCTGGGGTCAGTCATGTCTTCTGATTTCAGCACAGTCACCTGGGCAAGTTTCCCAATCCACTCAAGCCTCGATTTCCTTGTAGAAAAAGCGGGAGTCAAGGAGGACTTCCCTCGTGGTCCTGTGGTTGGGAGTCTGTCTTCCAGTGCAGGGGACGTGGTTTTCATCCCTGGTCAAGGAACTAAGATCCCACATCCAGCAGGGAAACTAAGCATGCCCGCCGCAGCTACTGCCGAGCGTCACAGCTAGAGAGAAAAGCCGGCGCACCACAATGGAGAATCTTGCATGCTGCAACTGGGACCTAGTGCAGCCAAATAAATATTTAATTTTTAAAAGGGGATAGCAGTATTCACCTGCAGAGGTAGCTTTGCAACTAAGTGCACATGTACAGCACCTAGCATGTCGCCTGGCACCCTCCAGGGGTCCTATTTACTGGACTTGTTTATTGCCAAGATCTTTTAAAGCTGGCCTGTGTGGCATTTAAGAGACTCCTGAGATCAGAAACAGCGACGTCCATCAGGCAGAGAGGCCTTTCCCGACTCCCGAGCACACGGGAGTTCTCCTTTCCCTGAGCTCTCCAGCAGTGCTTAGACTCCCAGCCAGGCCCTGGCACGTGGCCCTAACCTCCATCGTGGGTGTGCTTAGCTTGCCCTGTGGGAGAGCTTGCAATCTGCCCTATGACCGCTTCTCTTAAATTCCCTCTCCTTTGTGTGTGCTCCTTTCGTAGGAGGCATTAATGACTTCAGAGAGCCAGAAGGGACCTCAGGGATCTCCTGGGTCACGGGCAGGGTAACAAGCGCGGTGGCAGAGTGGTGGGTGCGCACTCTGGTCCAGCGTTCCCCGTGTCCTCCACATGGCCCTGGGCATGTGTGTCCTGAAGCGCGTGGTTGCCCAGGAAACACTTGCTTGGATGTGCTCTCCTGCTGATCCAGCAGCACAGCCAGCCTCTCGCAGGAAGGAAGAAGGGCAGCAAATGCTGTGCTTAAAGCAGCTGCTTTGGGGTCTAGTCCCTGTTGACTGTGGGCCCCTTAACATTCAACATGGGTCCTCCTAGCGTCAACAGTTACTGTCTGGAGAAGTAAATGAAACAAGCATCATCTATGGCCTCCTTCAGGTCCTGGAAAATTCATGGTCTGTGCATGTGTCCTGGCCCCACACCCCCTTTCCTCATCAGGCCCAGATTCCAGCCACACACTGATGCTCCTCACACCCTCCTGGCAAACCAGCCTGGAGAACTGTCCAAGGGTCCCCCTTCTCCATGCTTACCTGGGTGGCTGAGTGCTGCTGGCTTTTTAGCAGTTCTGGACATTCAGAACTGTCATTCTACCCATCCCGCTGAACCTCTGGTTCAACCCCTCACTCCTCTCCTGATCTTTCTGTCCACTCCCTGTCCCCTGGCTCCAGCTCTCCCTGGGAAATCTCAGCCTCTGTCTTCCCAGGCTAAACTGCTGGCCCCACCAACCACCTCTTGTACTGGGTTGAGACCTAGGAGTCCTCTTGAGTCCCCTCCCCCTTCCCACAGGCTGTCTGTTCTCTCTTCTGAATAGGCCTTGATGGGCTGCCTCCTCTGTCTCTCTGGTTCAGGCCACGGTCACCCAAGGTCTGGGTTTTCACATTAGCCTCCCGGGTACCCTGGCCCCAGGCTCCCTCTTCTAGCTCTCCTTCTCCACTGAATGGGTTATCTGTGCAAGTCAGACCTCCTTCCCCAACTGCGATCTTCAGGGCTTCCTCAACCCCCTGGGTGGAATCTACCGCTGGCTTTGGCAATACATCGTGACCCTCTGGGATCTGATCTCTGCCAACCGCTCTAGCCTAGGTCCTCCCTCTCTACCCTTCTGACTTCCAGAGTTCCTTCCTCTGCAGGTTCCCTGACTGGCAAGTCCACATCCCCTTGCAGCCCCCTTCTTCAACTGACTGACTCCTCGCCATCCTTCCAGGTCCAGCTCCTGCATTGCCATCTCTGGGAGGCAACTCTCAACCTCTAGGGTTAAGGTTACAGCCCCGAATTGTCCTTGTGTCTAGTCTGGATCTGCAGGCCCTATCACTGTCGTGTAGAGGTGTCTCCCACATAGCTGGAGTACTCTTGCAAGGCAGGGTCCCCTGAGCCTGACAGATTGGCAGTCAGTGGCTAACTTGTAACAGAGCTCAGGCTACAGTGTGAATACCCAGTACCCATGCCTCTGGCCTGGACAGACAGAATGACATCCCCTGCTCAGGTGGATGGGTTCTGTCTCCAACTTCATCTTTTACTCCTCTTCAACTCTGGTGACAAGACCAGGGTTACAGGGTCAGATAGGTTTAGCTTCAAATACTGACTCAACGGTGTACTGGTTTTGGGACTTCGGACGCTTGAAGTTTCTGAGCCTTAGTTATCTCTTGGGTAAAATGGGAGTGATAATGCCTGCCCTGTAAGATTCTGATAACAATTAAATGCTGGACTGCAAGGGCCTGCACCTAGTAGACACTTCAAGTGAGAGATATTATCCCAGTAGGTTTTTTGGTAAACATATTAAAATTAAATGTAATAGGACTGAATCTGGCAAGATATATTGTTCTGTTAGCTACAGAAACAAACCAGGATTGATAAAGTGAGCACTGGGATAGGAATAAAAAGATCCCAACATTACCTCTGTCACCAAAGCGATGTCCTCCTTGGCTCAAAAAGGGGGAAAGGAGAATTAATTAAAGTGGTAACTATGTTCATTCCAGATCACAGATCATCTGATCCTAGCTCTTTAATTTGACAGTCTCCTGAACTACCATGTGTAGCATGAGGCTCTACTGAGGTTTTTAAGGGGAAACGCATTTGAAACTTAATTCTATTGAAGGGCAAAAGACCCCCATTGGAAGGCCAAGTCAACAGGCAAGTCTTTACCTGCAAATATTTCCCATCCACCTGACAAGGTGACTTTCCTTCTGAGGTGTTCAGAGAAAATGGCCATTTGTGAATCCCAACAAAGCTCAGTATTCCAGCCATCCTTGTGAAGGGCTGGCAGAAGCTGATGTCTGCAAAATACAGCCTTCGAGATGAAATTTGCGGGGAAATAAAGCCTTAAGACGTTACAGTGTTTTCAAATATCACTATTACTGCTCTATAAATATCCCACACCCACAGTGTATCAGGTGCCACATGGGAAATATTGGATTCACTTGGAGGTTTTCTTAAAAGACACATAACAGTACCATATGCCAGTCATCTTGATTAATATTTATGTACATGCTGCAGAAGCAAAGATTAGCTGTGTCAATATGTATAGAAAACCCTCACAAAAGAGAGTCTGTGTGACGTGTATTATCTGCACTTATGATCAAAGGCATTTGCTTAATTTTTTCACTTCTCTAAAAGCTATTTCACCCATAAACTACAGAAAGGTTGGAGGAGTGGGGAATTATTACAGCAATAATCAGGGGGAAATTATTAGAGATCCCTAGGATCTCCTACTGGGAGTAGTTCAGAGCCTCTGCAGCTAAAAAGAGCAGTTCCAGAGCTGTGAACAGCAATTAACCCTTCCACTTGCTTTTAACTAATAGGATTCAAACATACTTCATTCCTTTTCAATTGTCCTCACTAGCATACCAAAGGGAAAATTGCTTCCAGAAAAAAAACACTTTTGCATGAGAGACATGCAAGAGAAAAAAACTAGTCTCACTAATAAGATTCCAAGTGCAAATCTTCACACGAGCACTATGCAAATAACCAGTACACTGTTTTAGTAGATGGGTACGCAGATGCGAGCTCCGTCATTTCAGTCGTGTTCAACTCTTAGTGCTCCCATGAAGTGCAGCCTGCCAGGCTCCTTTGTCCATGGGATTCTCCAGGCAAGTATACGAGAGTGGGTTGCCCTCCCCCAGGGGATCTTCCTGGTCCAGGGATCAAACCCATGTCTCTTACATCGCCTGCTTGGCAGGCGGGTTCTTCACCACTGCTGCCACCTGGGAAGCCCAGTAGATGGGTATATGCACCAAGTTGCAATCCCTCCTAAATTTGTGTGTTGAAGCCCTAACCCCACAATATGACGGTATTTGGAGATGGGGCCTTCGGGAGGTACTTAGGTTTAGATGAGGTTACGAGGATGGAGCCCCTTATGCAGGGATTAGTACCTTCGTAAGGAGAGACACCGGTGAGCTTTCTTCCCCTCTCTGCTTTGTGAGGACACAATGAGAAAGCCACTGTCTATCATCCAGGAAGAGAGACCTCTCTAGAAACTGACCAACCTGGCACCATGATCTCAAACTTACAGCCTCTAGAACAGAGAGAAAGTGAGAGGCATCTGTGGCTGAAGCCACTCGGTCTCTGGTTTTCTGCTATGGCAGCCCGAGCAGACCAATACAATGTGGTTCTCACCGTCTGAGCTTTCTTCTTAGACAGTGATGAGATCGAGATTCAGGGTTACATTAAGTGAAGAGCCACTTTCAATGGCTGTGTAGACAGTGACGTTATTGCCTTTGATAGGCTGGGGGTGTGGGTGGTGGTGGTGGTGGGTATTGCCAGCTCCCTGTTTTCTTGATAGAGCTGGTTGTTATGGACTGAAAGGATGTGTGACTGTCTGTTGGGGAATCAATCTTGGGCTAAAAATATGAAATTGTCCAATTATTTGGAGAATAGAACAGTACCAAACAGCCTAATGCCAACAGTTTGAAATTGGGAAGCAGTATTGTGGACTCCTGGCAAGTGGAGGACAGGGAGAGGGAACAACTTAGTTTGGTATGAACTGCATTTCTCTTACTGCACAGTTTTATTTTTAATTGCAAAGTGTCTGGTTGAGCAGTTATTACTGACATTTATTTTTATAATAAAAGCTCTTTGTTAAATCATGGTTTACTAACAGTGATGTGGATTTTGCTGTAATAAGATGTTGAAGGGCTTCTAAATTTGGGGGGGGAAAAAACTATAGCCCACCCCAAATCTTAGTATGACTGTTAGGCAGAAAAAAACAATGACCGAATTGGATTATCCGAGAACTCACAAGGATCTTGTGCTGAGCATGCCGGGATCTTGGTTGGCTTCAGGAGCCTAGTGTTCCAACCAGTGCAACACCAAACAGCTGTGTGGCCTGGGACAAGTCCCTTCCCCTCTCTGAGCCTTCATTTCTTCATATATTCAAAATAAAACAAAACAGAAGGAAGGTAAACCTTTCTTCTCTGACGTTCTTAGAAGTGCTGTCCACGCAACAGCAGACAGCTGTAAATGATGAGTCCCCAGATCTGGCAGAAAATGAAGGTTAGGACAGAGCTGAAAAGTCGAAACCATTTACGCAGGTGTGGAGGCCCGGGAGAAAGGGCCCAGGCTGAGGCACTGCAGGGAGCCTGACATAGAGGTGCGCCCCACTCGGGCTGGTCACTTGGGTGCCAGGTGAGGACTCTGTGCTCCCGGAAGGGCTGAGCAAGTGCCAGGTGGAGCCCAAGGCAGAGCTCGGCCCCCTCCCGTCCCCTCCTGAGCCGCTCACAGCGGCAGCCAGGAAAAGCTCCAGCTGTCCTCCCCACAGTGGGGCTGGTGAATGCTGGGCTTGGGGGTGCATCCATTTGCTGGGGCTGCCATGGCGCTTCAGCAGCAGAAGTGTATTCCCAGTGGTTCTGAAGGCTAGAAGTCTGCGTTCAAGGTAGAGAGGGTTGGATCCTTCTGTCTTCAGTTGGCAGATGTCGCCTCCTCTGTCTTCACGTGGTTTCCCGTCCATCTGTCTGTGTCCAAATGTCCTCCTCTTACCAGGGGAAATAGGGCTCACCCTAGTGACCTCATTTAATGCAATTGCTCCTTTAAAGACCTTATCTCAAATTCAGGCATATTCTGAAATATTGGGGGCTAGGACTTCAACACGCACATTTAGGGGGACGTGATTCAGCCCAGAACAGAGGCCACTGATACTTCAGTTTGATGGGGACCCTGTCTTGGCTCCCCAGGGCTGCCAGAACAAAGTGCCACAGACTCCACGGCATAAGGCAACCAAAACTGATTTTCTCTGGAGGCTTGAAGTCTAAACTTAAGGTGCTGGCAGGGCAGTGCTGCTTCTCTGGAGGGTCCGGAAGAGGCTCCCTCTTTGTCTCTTCCAGTCTCTGCTGCTTTCTGCTCACGCTTGTCAGTCCTTGGCTTGCAGACATGTCGCTCCAGTCTCTCTTCACACAGCGTTCTCCGCGTGTGTGTGTCTGTGCCTAAGCTTCTTATTATAAGGCCTAACCCAATCTAGTGTGACCACACTTCAATATGCCTACAAAGACCCTATTTCCAGGGAATTCCCTGATGGCCCAGTGGTTAGGACTCCATGTTGCCAGGACCAGGTTCAATCCCTGGTCAGAGAACTAAGATCCAGAAAGCTTCCTGGTGAAGCCAAAAGAAAACAGAGAGACCCTGTTTCCGAATTAGGTCTTGTTCACAGGTCCTTGGAGAAGGAAAAGGCAACTCACTCCAGTACTCTTGCCTAGAAAATCCCATGGACGAAGGGGCCTGGTGTCCATGGGGTCGCAAAGAGTTGGACACGACTGAGCGACTTCACTCACTCACTCACAGGTCCTGGGAGGCAGAACCTGAACACATATTTCTGGAGGACACAGCTCAACCCACAGCACCTCCCGTCTCCTTACGCCCTTACCCTCCTGCCCCCAGAGCTGCTCACCATTGCTGTACTCTGCTTAAAGCCTCAGGGAGGGTGCTAAAATCTAAGAGCATTAGAAAACTAAGATCATGGCATCCGGGCCCATCCCTTTGTGGCAAATGGATGAGGAAACAATGGAAACAGTGGCAGATTTTATTTTCTTGGGCTCCAAAATTACTGAAGATGGTGACTGCAGCCATGAAATTAAAAGACTCTTGCTCCTTGGGAAGAAAGCTATTACAAACCTAAAAGCAGAGGCATCATTTTGTCAATAAAGGTCAGTATAAGTCAAAACTATGGTTTTTCCAGTAGTCATGTATGGATGTGAGAGTTGGACCATAAAGAAGGCTGAGCCCATCGAAGAATTGATGCTTTCAGACTGTGGTGTTGGAGAAGACTCTTGAGAGTTCCTTGGACTGCAAGGAGATCCAACCAGTCCATCCTAAAGGAAATCAGCCCTGAATATTCATTGGAAGGACTGATGCAGAACCTGAAACTCCAATAGTTTGGCCACCTGATGGGAAGAGTCAACTCACTAGAAAAGACCCTGATGCTGGGAGAGACTGAAGGCAGGAGGAGAAGGGGACGACAGAGGATGAGATGGTTAGATGGCATTGCAGACTCAACGAATATGAGTTTGAACAAACTTTGGGAGTCGGTGAAGAACAGGGAAGCCTGGAGTGCTGCAGTCCATGGGGTCTCAGAGTCAGACACGAGTGAGTGACCGCACAACAGCAACAGTGCTAACTGGCTTCCCTCGCCCAGTGCCTTTTTATTTTTATTTTCAGATTTTATTATTATTGTTTTTTACTTTACAATATTGTATGGTACACCCAATGCCTTTTTAAATGCCTAACATCTTTCTCTCTTCCCTGGTTCCTTTTCTCTCCATCTCCTTGTTTCTTTTCTCCCCCTTCCCCGTCTCTTGTCCTTCCAGGTTTTGTCTCTCTGCTCTGCCTCTCTCTTTCCTCACTTTCCACTCCCTTCATCCTGGCCCCTCTCCCACCCACCCTCCTTGCTCAGGTATCTTCCTAGAGAATGCTATTTTTCTCAGATGTGATAAGCAGGAAGAAGATTCTTCAGTTCAGTTCAGTTCAGTCGCTCAGTCGTGTCCGACTCTTTGTGACCCCATGAATTGCATCATGCCAGGCCTCCCTGTTCATCACCATCTCCCGGAGTTCACTCAGACTCACGTCCATCGAGTCCGTGATGCCATCCAGCCATCTCATCTTCTGTCGTCCCCTTCTCCTCCTGCCCCCAATCCCTCCCAGCATCAGAGTCTTTTCCAATGAGTCAACTCTTCTCATGAGGTGGCCAAAGTACTGGAGTTTCAGCTTTAGCATCAGTCCTTCCAAAGAAAACCCAGGACTGATCTCCTTTAGGATGGACTGGTTGGATCTCCTTGCAGTCCAAGGGACTCTCAAGAGTCTTCTCCAACACCACAGTTCAAAAGCATCAATTCTTCGGTGCTCAGCCTTCTTCACAGTCCAACTCTCACATCCATACATGACCACTGGAAAAACCATAGCCTTGCCTAGACGGACCTTAGTCAGCAAAGTAATGTCTCTGCTTTTGAATATACTGTCTAGGTTGGTCATAACTTTTCTTCCAAGGAGTAAGCGTCTTCTAATTTCACGGCTGCAGTCACCATCTGCAGTGATTTTGGAGCCCAAAAATGAAGTCGGACACTGTTTCCCCTGTTTCCCCATCTATTTCCCATGGAGTGGTGTTGTCCTAAAAAATCAGGAATCCCTGCTTTGCTTCAGTGGCCACATGACGGCTTTCTTTCCCAAACTTGTCATGGATTGGGTCTGCTTTTTCCAAGCATTTTATAATGATTATTCAACTTTTCACCCTTCTGATTTCTCTATGGAATTAATAAAATATAAAACCACTGGTTATTTCCTCCTTTTAAGGAAGCCCCACACAGAGATGTCAATTAATTCAGCACAAGTCCGCTCTGTGGCCAGTGAGGGGACAAAGCTGCTGGTTTCTCATTAATAGGAGCCCATCATGGGCCCGTGTGGGTTTGCACATGGATACAGACTCATGCAATCACATTATTTCCTAAATTCTTGTTGTTGGCACATTGAAGCTTCCGTCAGGGTTTTTCTAGGCTGCTCTTGGCTATCTGGCCAGTCTCTTCTGGGTCCAAATTTTGGTGTACCACCCTCACTAAGGAATACAGATGCTTAAGGTCTCAGGAAACTATTAGAAAGCTAAGAGAATTCAAAGAATAATAGGTCGTGACCATGTAGGACTTATCACAAGAATTCAAGGAAGATTCCAAGGAATGAGCCACCAATACACATCACACCATGAATGAATCTCAAAATCATTATCCTGAGTGAAAGAAGCCAGATAAAAACAAGAGGGCGTAGGAAGCTCTAGAAGGTGCATACTAATCAATAGTGACGGAAAACAGACTGGTGTTGGCTTGGAGGATGGGGTTGCCTGGAAGGGGCCAGGAGGAAAGCAATTTCAGAGGGGCATGAGGACGCTTGTGGTGGTGAGGGATAAACCCACTCTCGGGACAGGCAGTCATTTTTCAGAGGGTATGCATGTGCCAAAACATCAAGCTGCATACAAAAAACAATCAAAGAAGATTCTACGTTTAACAGATCTAGACCAGTGTACAAGGCGCGGTGCCAAGTGTCGAGACGCAAAATGTAAAGGCACAGAGCGGAGGGGCAGACACCGTCATTCCCTGCAGGTCTGTTCAGTGGGTCCTGGAGTCCAGAGTTTCCCTGAGTTCCCACCCTACGCCTGAGCATGGTGGTAACTTGGTGACTTGTGTTGGACCTTGAGCCTGTTTTCTGCAAAATGAGGATAATAACTGTGAAATGGATGGTCACACCCACAACTTGGTGCTGTGAGGGTGAGAGGTAAAAAGAGTGCGGCGTTCGTGACAGAGTAGAGCCTGCATAGCTGGTAGCGATGAGAAAAGGATTATCGCTCACACTTTCCCCAGGAGCCTTCTGTGTGGTGAGTATTATCTGGCAACCAGGATGCTGTGAGGTATGACATGGTTCTCGGAAGTGTGTTTGTGCAGGAAAAAAAAACAGACGTATACTGGGCACAGAGATAGGCCTGCCTCAGACCTCAGCATCCTGATTTTTCCAGGTCTCTTTTATTCATGAGTCCAGACTGAGATCCATCCTCACCAGCTTCCCAGAAATTGTTTTGGGATCCACCAAGGGAGGGACGTCTTTTTTCACAAGCAAACAAATTTTAACTGTTTGAAAAGTGTTCTAAACATGCGTTTTAAGAGCAGGAGGTAAAATAAACACAATACAATTAAACATATATTGGAAAGGAAATTCAACTATGCTTGATAAGAAAGGAAGTTAGTACTGATACAAAGAAGACCATGACACTGAGGGATTAAAACATCAAAAACGTTTTGTTAGTTGGGTTTTTTACTTTTAGAATACATACCAAAGTCTTTTAATTTTGAAGGGTGTGAGTCCTTCATCAAACCCACCATCCCCAGTGGAGGCAGAGACTAGCCGTATGGTGCGAGGAGGCTGGTCAGAGGCTGCACCGGGGCAGCAACAGGGAGAGGTATAGCTGCATTATGGCCGGTGGCCAGTCCTCCGGCCTTGCACAGTAGGCCAGGTGTAGGTAGCTGCATGATGGGGCAGGCCTTGTCTTGGGTCTGGTCAGGTGGCAGAAGGACCAACCCCTCACCACCACCATCGTCACCATCACCACCACTGCCGCAAGCTTGTACTGAGTGCTTGCCTTGCCTGAGGCAACATTTGAAACACTCCATCTTTCATGACTATCTTATTGAATCCTCACAAAAGTCCTATGAAGGTTAGTGTTAGGATTTTCCCTATTTTACAGATGAGAAAACTGAGGCAGAAAGAGGTTAAATCGCTTGCTCACAGTCTTGCATGCACGGTCAAAGAGAGGAGAGAGAGTTGAGATGCCAGCAAGAGAATTAATAGAGGAGTATTCTTGTTAATGGGGCTTCCCAGGTGGTGCTAGTGGTAAAGAACCTGCCTGCCAATGCAGGCAGACCTGAGAGACTCAGGTTCGATCCCTGGGTGGGGAAGATTCCCCTGGAGGAGAGCACGGCAACCCACTCCAGTATTCTTGCCTGGAGAACCCCATAGACAGAGAAGACCTGCAGGCTGCAGTCCATAGGGTCTCACAGAGTCGGACACGGCTGGAGCGACTTTGCACACACACATTCTTGTTAATGCACCAGTCATCTAAACTTTGGCTTTTCAGTATTGACTCCCATTCCCTAAAAGGATACGGGCCAGAGGACACTGAATTGATGTGTGGATGGGGGTGCCTGTTATCACCATTTTAATGATGTTCAGAAAAAAGGAGTAAGGACAGGGCCAAGCAGGAGGTATGGGGTGACGCCTCTGTTTTTCTGCTCAAAGGACATTTGCGTGGCCTCACGTTTTACAGAGGGGGAGACTGAGTCTAGAGGAGCTAAGGGTCCCTCAGTGAATATGTACTGGGGCTTGAACTGGGTCTTTCTGGTGCTAGCTTCGCTACAGCTAAGAACTGTGAGTCCCCTCCTACTCAGGCCCCCAGGCCTTAGGCCCTGAGAAGCCAGGTCTCCTGTTGCGGGCACAGCTGGCCCAAGCCAGGGCTCTGCATCTCTCTCTCTGTCTCTCTCACTTTGACTGTTCATCTCATCCACATGGTCCCGACTCCCCCAGCGCCATACGTTGTCACTGTGGGTGGAGGGGCTTTCCCACCGAGGCCACCCCCGCCAGAGAAAGAAGTGGACCCTTGCAGCTGCTGCTCATTTGGACAAGCAGGGGTCCTCACATGTTGGCTGTCCCAGCTGACGCCCCACTTTCTCTGCCCCGCTCAGGGGGAGCAGGCATAATCCAGGAGAGCGGAGGCCGCTTTTTCATAACCTTTAATACCTGCCTGCTGAAAAAAAGAACATCCACACAGAGAAATTAAATGAATGTGCTGCTCAAAAGACTTCAGTTGGGGAAAGCTCTTCATCAGATCTGGGAATGCAGCCAGGGGAAAAATCATTTCCCCAGCCCCGCTGGGAACGGCGACAATGGCCTGGTTAGAGCAGCTCTCAGGAGGGAGGCCTGCCCTGGCCGTCCCTGCTGGAAGGAGCCCCGCCACCCCTTCTCTCCCAGACCCACATCCACGCAGCGCTTAAGACTCTAATCATTCTTCCTTAAGAGGGAAGGAGGTTGGGTGGTCCTTCAAATGGGACTTGGGTTGAACTAACACATCTTCATCACAGACTACAACTCAGCATAAAAAGTAGTGACCCATCAACACACGCAGCGACAGCAATGGATCTCAAAAACAACGTCTGAAAGAAGCCGATCTCAGGACACACACTGTATGATTTCATTTCGGTGATACTCTGGCAAAGGAAAAGCTATACAGAGAGAGCTAGGGGGACTAGTATGGCCAGGGCTGCGGGTGGAGGGCATGAACCACCAAGGGTCACCAGGGAACTCTGGGGGAAGACGGAAACGCCCTGCTTCTCATGGGGTGGGAGCTACCCTTAGCAGAGTTTCTCAGACTATGTCAAATAGATAACCTGCGTTGTCTGTGAATTACACCTCTACACAGCTGATCACTGAAAAAAAAATTAGTGAATGAATGAGTGAGTGAATGAGGGTAGCAGCCACCAGCTGTTGCTGAGTCCCAATCACTGCCTTCGTAAAGGCAGGAGGGGTCCCTTCAGTGTCTCTGGGGAGGGGCAGCTCTCGAGGGGGCCCTCCCCAGGCTCCGCAGCCACTGGTACTCACCATGTGATCGAATGAGTCTAGAGACAGCTCCCCCAGGAGGGGCATCTCTGACCACAGCTCTCACAGATAAGGCAAGTGGCAGGCGCCTGGCTTCTGCCGGCAGGTTGCCTGGTAGATGTCGTCCTGGCTAGGTTCCCGAGGACAGCCTGCTTCCTTTCCTCTACCTCACGCTGAGCCCATCCTGGGTGCCAGGCCCTTCCCTGGAGGGGCTCAGACTCTGATGGGGCTGGCAGGGCCAGCTGCACACAGTTATGTCAGGCTGGACAGAGGGAATCCCCAGCTGCAGGAGCCAAGGAAGGACTGGCCCTGACAGAAGGGCAGAGGGGCTTCCTGGCAGAGATGACATTCAGGCTAAGCGGGGCCACGGCTGAGAAGCAGGAAGGAAGAGTCCAGGGGACCACTCTGAGTCAGGGCAGGCAGGAGGCAGCTCAGCATTGTGTGGGGAGGCTCAGAGGGGGCAGTGACTGGTTCTTCCTGCAGAAGAAGGAATGAGGCCACCCATGAGGGCCCTCCCGGGTCTTGAAGGCTTGGGAGCCTCCTGGACTTTGGACTCTCCTAAGGCAACAGCCAGGCCCCAGGAGAGCAACACCATCACACGTCCACTGTACAGAAAAGCCCCTGTGGCAGGCGATTTATTAATACATGAGCCACACCAGCACATTCAGGGTGTATGTGGTTCTTACAGCTTCCCAGGTGGCAAAGAACCTGCCTGTCATTGCAGGAGACATAAGAGACTCGGGTTTGACCCCTGGGTCAGGAAGATCCCCTGGAGGAGGGCGTGGCAGCCCACTCCAGTATTCTTGCCTGGAGAATCCNATTCAGGGTGTATGTGGTTCTTACAGCTTCCCAGGTGGCAAAGAACCTGCCTGTCATTGCAGGAGACATAAGAGACTCGGGTTTGACCCCTGGGTCAGGAAGATCCCCTGGAGGAGGGCGTGGCAGCCCACTCCAGTATTCTTGCCTGGAGAATCCCATGGACAGAGGAGCCTGGTGGGCTCCAGTCCACAAGGTCACAAAGAGCTGGACACGACTGAAGCGGCTTAGTGCGCGCCTGCCTGTGGCTCTTACAGGGTGCTTGTGTGAGCACTGTCTTGAGCAACAGCTACAGAAGCACTTTGTGAACTATGTGCAGCCCTGCTGGCCCGCCTCAGACAACACCCTGCAGCCGCGAGTGTGTGCAGACCCTGCCTCGTAGGTGAGCAGACGATGAAGACATCCTGTGGCAGGTCTGGGCTGGAGCCACTCTGCCTGCTGAAGAGGGGGAGGAGAAAATGTCAGTCACAGATTTCTGGGGTACTACCTGCCCAGGCCCAGGACTTCCTTGCGGGCTTGGAAGGCCTCAGGTCTGAAGAACAGAGCAGTTCTCCACCTGCCCTCTTGAGCCTCTGTCCACACAGGGAGGCCCGAGCTTAGCTGGCCGTCATTCATAATGACGGCCAGGAGGGGGCGCCCCAGGACAGATGACTTTGGACTCGACCACAGGATCACCCAGGAATTATATTCTGCATAGATTCAAAACTAGTGTTTATGCTCTTCCTCGTCTCCCTAAAATCTAGATGGTGAAATGTCTTCAGAAAATCGTGTTCAGACAAGCCCTTCTGCACCTGAAACCCTAGACCAAGCCTAGTCTTTTGGAGTAAGGGATCCTTGAAAAGCCCCCACCAGGAGAAGCTTTTGCCAAGATAACTAGTCAGTCCATTTTTATTGAGGAGGAGGGATAGATAATCTCGGGGTGTGGGCTGGGGCGGGGGTGATTGGAAGAGGTTCCCAGGGCATTCACCAGAGCCATTTCTTAGAGCCCAGTTAACCCAGGGGCTCTTCACGCCACTAGGGGCGTCGGAATCTTGGAGCCCCACTCTCTGGACACCTGCATTGGCCGTTTGGGCCCTGGTCAAGGGTTCAGGTCAGATTCATCCTAAAGTCAGTTCCGAGGTTATCCCAGAACCACCCTGCGGTGGCAGAGGGTGCTGTGGGGCTGGGGGGAGACCTGCTTCGGTTATTTTAGGGTGAAAGAGGGCAGCCTTGCTCAGGAGTACACAGCGCACTGTACGGATAAGCATCATATGACCAGAGTTCAGCACTGTGATTAAATACCACATACAACAGAGTGAATCCCACACCTACTCAAAGACACGTGTGAAGGCGATTGTATAGCGGGATAATTGGGCAGAAACAGAAAATGTGTTATGTACATAACTATAATTAACACTGCTTTTGCTCAGCAAAACTTTTTATGATTTCCTGTCCTTTGCTAGGCTTTCCTGTCTAAAGCAGGGTTGACATCAACTTCACATCCATCTTACCCACCCTGACAGAGACATGGATTTTCCTGGAAGAAATTTCCTTCCCTTACTTGCAGTCTATTTGATTTAGATAGTGCTCAACTGCATGCCTGACCTCAAGGGTGAGCTTGTGACCCACACATGCTCAGAACACTGCACACACCTGTGCCCCAGTGACTAGTTTAGGAGTGGGTATACAACCCACGACAGTCAGTGGACTCTGTTATGTCTGTAGGGAAAAAAGGAATCTCTTTCTTCTAGGCCTGATGAAGTGAGAAAAGAGGTCATCCCAAACTGTATACTGGTTAATGAAAATAAACAAAGCAGAGAGACTGGGTCCTATTGACATCATTCAGCCTCCAGGATTCAGCTAGGCCTTAAACCACAGCTGAACTTTTTAGTTATATGAGCCAAGAAATTATTATTATTATTATTTTTTTGCTCATGCCAGTCTGAGTTAGCTTTAGGTCACTTGCAATTAAAAATCTCCTCTCTGCTACAAATTAGGGAAGTTTAAGGCCAAAGGAATGTAGGTGGGAAATGGGAGGGAATGAGTCAGATATAAGAGCCTGAAGTTGTGCAGGTAACAGGAAGAGAGATGTGGATAGATCCAAGAAGAACTTAGCAGGCATCTCCTATGGGACTCCCTAAGTGGACTGGATTTGTTGGGAGAGGGAGAAAGAGGAGTGAGGATGAGCCAGGGGGCCAAGATCATGCCACTCACTGAGGCAGAGGGAACCAGGAGGAAGAGAGGTTACACACAGGCATCAGGTTCCTACTTTGCATATGTTTGGTTTGGGTGCCTATGGCGTCCAGCACTTGTCCAGTGGCCCCTGGCTGTGTGGGTCTGGGCAGGCACCGAGGCAGTCAGTAAAAGGAGCGTCTGGGAGCCCTGAGAGGGTAGCCATTGCCTAAAGAGGGGGAGAGGAGGACAGGGCAGCCGGGGCCAGGCACCGAGGGGCACCCACAGCAAGGAAGGATGAAATGGTGGAAACCGTGAGGAAACAGGAGATGACAACTCCAGAGGGCCCCGCCAGAGTCCTTGCCAGTCCCCGCATTAGCCTGGCTGCCATCAGCCTGTCTAGGGCAGGAACTATGTCTGATTCAGTCCCTGGCGTGTCCTCATGAACTGTGTTTGATTCAGTCCCCAGTGTATCCCCAGCACCAGCCTATGCCGGGCATGTGATGGGAGGTCAGTATCCCCATCACATTTGCAGGATTAACAGATAAATTAAAAAGGAAAAAACAGAAGGGCTGATGACTATAGTGAGGAATTTCGTCCAACTTCTTACCAAAAAAAAAAAAAAAAATCAGATTGGGACATTAGGACACCAGGTTGTCTTGTTCCTTGGGGTGGGCACTTTGTCTGGCACCTCTGAGAGGGCCTCTAATTTCAGGGCCAGAGTCCTCTCCACTCCCCTCTCTCCCTTATGCTGTCTCAAGTCCCAGCCAGGAAGGAGCTGGCACGGAATCAGGCCACTGGCTTTCCTTTTCTTTTTCAAGAACCTGGTCTTCCCTTACCATAGATGCCCCTCGGCACTTGGCACTGGCCCCGCTGTTCTCTTATCCCCATCCCTGGCCGACAGCTCTATTTTCAAGGCTCCCAGATGCTCCCTCTGTGACTACTACAGTGCCTGCTCAGACCCACACGGCCAGCATCCCACTGGACGAGTGCCCGAATGCCACAGGCAGCTAAACCACACTTTTCCAAAGCTGGAAGCCGGTGTCTGCACATACCCTCTCTTTCTCTTTATACTCTCTGCCTTGGTGAGCAGCATGACTCCGACTCCCTGGCTCATCCTCAATCCTCTCTCTTTGTCCCCTTCCCACCACCACCATGCCAATCCAATTTTTCATCCAGTGTGCCTTTGAGGCCGTCTGCTAAGTTCTCAGATCTGTCCACTTTGTTCCTCCTCAGTCCTTTCCAACTCCAGGCCCTTGAATCGGGCTCACTTTTCGCCCATTTGCCTCTGGCTCCCAAGCTTCTCTGATAAAACCGCAGGTAGGAGTGGGACTAGGCTTGTCCCTGTCCCTGAACCCCTAGACCACAGGTTCTGCTAATGTTACTCTAAAGATGACTGAAGTCGCCTTTCCTCTCTCCTTGTCCACCCCCGCCGGGGTTCCAAACACTGTCCTGCCCAAATGTGATTAAGTGTCTCCAAACACACAGGAGAGTATTTGCAGTGCCACGATGAAGGTCTTAGATGGAGAAAGGGAGCAGACAGTCTTCTGATCACCAGGAGCTGGTGAGTCAAATTGACTGTATTGCCTGGGAGCTGACATAATGGAACTCCTAGTAGGTGTGATGTCTTCTAATTTGAAACGCCAATACTTTGGCCACCTGATGTGAAGAAGTGACTCATTTGAAAAGACCCTGATGCTGGGAATGATTGAAGGTGGGAGGAGAAGGGGAAGACAGAGGATGAGATGGTTGGATGGCATCACCGACTCAATGGATGTGAGCTTGAGCAAGCTCCAGGAGTTGGTGATGGACAGGAAAGCCTGACATGCTACAGTCCATGGGGTCGCAAATAGTCAGCCATGACTGGGTGTCTGAACTGAACTGAATGACGTTAACGATCTTAAGCATCCTTGTGTGAGTGCTAAGTTGCTTCACTTGTGTCTGACTCTGTGCAAACCTATGGACTGTAGCCCACCAGGCTCCTCTGTCCATGACATTCTCCAGGCAAGAATACTGGAGTGGGTGCTGTGCCTTCCTCCAGGGGATCTTCCTGGCCCAGGGGTTGAACCCGCATCTCTCGTGTCTACTGCACTGGCGCCACCTGGGAAGCCCTAAGCATCCTTACATGTACTTATTTGCCTTTCTTATATCTTCTTCAGTGAAATCTCTGTACAAACTTTTTGCCAATTTTTAAAATTAAGTTTTTGTCTTATTTTGTCTGATTGAGTTCTAAGAGCTCTTTATATATTCTAGATACAAGCTCTTTGTTGGATAGATACTAGTTTTGTTTACAGTTTTTTTTTTGGGAGGGGGGAAGGGATATAGTTCCTATACCATAAAGTTCACCCTTTTAAAATATACAATTTAATATATTTGCAAAATTGGGAATTGATCATCACTATGTCAGATATATGCTTGCAAACATTTTCTCCTAGTCTGTAGTTTGCTTTTTCATTTTTTTAACCTATCCTTTTGAAAAACGAAACTTTATCATTTTGATGAAGTACAATTTATTGGTTTATTTCCTCTGTAATTTGTAGTTTTTGTGTTGTATTTAAGAAACCTTCGTGAAACCCAAGGTCAAGAGGATTTTCTATGTTTGCTTCTAAAAGTTTTATAGTTTTAGCTCTCATATTTAAGGCTACCATCGTTTTTGTTAATTTTTGTATATGATCTGAGACAAGAGCCAAACTTAATTTTTGGTCATTTTGATCATATAATTGTTCCATCACTATTTGTGGAAAAAAGGATCCTTTTCTCTTGTGAAAATCAAGTGACCATATACATATGGGGCCTCTCAGATCCTGCAGTGGTAAAGAATCTGCCTGCCAATGCAGGAGACACAAGAGACATGGGTTCAACTCCTGGGTCAGGAAGATCCCTTGGAGTAGGAAATAGCAAGCTGCTTTAGTATTCTTGCCTGGAAAATTCCACAGACAGAGGAGCCTGGCAGGCTACAGTCCATGGGTTCCAAAGAGTCGGACACGACTGAGCACACATTACATGTATGTATGGGTCTTTTTCCAGAGAAGGCGATGGCACCCCACTCCAGTATTCTTGCCTGGAAAATCCCATGGACAGAGGAGCCTGGTAGGCTGCAGTCCATGGGGTTGCTAAGGGTCGGACACGACTGAGTGACTTCACTTTCACTTTTCACTTTTATGCATTGGAGAAGGAAATGGCAACTCACTCCAGTGTTCTTGCCTGGAGATTCCCAGGGACGGGGCAGCCTGGTGGGCTGCCGTCTATGGAGTCGCATAGAGTCAGACACAACTGAAGCAACTTACCACCAGCAGCAGCAGCAGCAGCAGTATGGGTCTTTTTCTGGACTTTCTTGTCTGTCTCATTGATTTATTTGGCTATTTTTATACCAACACCAAACTATCTTGATTAGCATATCCTTATAAGTCTTGAAACCAGGTAGCATATGTTCTCCAACTTAATTCTTATTTTTCAAAGTTGTTCCAGCTATTCCAGGTCTTTTGTATTTACATATAACTTTTGGACTCAGCTTGTTAATTTCCACACTCTTGCCTTTTTTTTTTTTTTTAATCAGATTGGGACATTAGGACACCAGGTTGTCTTGTTCCTTGGGGTGGGCACTTTGTCTGGCACCTCTGAGAGGGCCTCTAATTTCAGGGCCAGAGTCCTCTCCACTCCCCTCTCTCCCTTATGCTGTCTCAAGTCCCAGCCAGGAAGGAGCTGGCACGGAATCAGGCCACTGGCTTTCCTTTTCTTTTTCAAGAACCTGGTCTTCCCTTACCATAGATGCCCCTCGGCACTTGGCACTGGCCCCCCTGTTCTCTTATCCCCATCCCTGGCCGACAGCTCTGTTTTCAAGGCTCCCAGATGCTCCCTCTGTGACTACTACAGTGCCTGCTCAGACCCACACGGCCAGCATCCCACTGGACGAGTGCCCGAATGCCACAGGCAGCTAAACCACACTTTTCCAAAGCTGGAAGCCGGTGTCTGCACATACCCTCTCTTTCTCTTTATACTCTCTGCCTTGGTGAGCAGCATGACTCCGACTCCCTGGCTCATCCTCAATCCTCTCTCTTTGTCCCCTTCCCACCACCACCATGCCAATCCAATTTTTCATCCAGTGTGCCTTTGAGGCCGTCTGCTAAGTTCTCAGATCTGTCCACTTTGTTCCTCCTCAGTCCTTTCCAACTCCAGGCCCTTGAATCGGGCTCACTTTTCGCCCATTTGCCTCTGGCTCCCAAGCTTCTCTGATAAAACCGCAGGTAGGAGTGGGACTAGGCTTGTCCCTGTCCCTGAACCCCTAGACCACAGGTTCTGCTAATGTTACTCTAAAGATGACTGAAGTCGCCTTTCCTCTCTCCTTGTCCACCCCCGCCGGGGTTCCAGACACTGTCCTGCCCAAACATGATTAAGTGTCTCCAAACACACAGGAGAGTATTTGCAGTGCCACGATGAAGGTCTTAGATGGAGAAAGGGAGCAGACAGTCTTCTGATCACCAGGAGCTGGTGAGTCAAATTGACTGTATTGCCTGGGAGCTGACATAATGGAACTCCTAGTAGGTGTGATGTCTTCTAATTTGAAACGCCAATACTTTGGCCACCTGATGTGAAGAAGTGACTCATTTGAAAAGACCCTGATGCTGGGAATGATTGAAGGTGGGAGGAGAAGGGGAAGACAGAGGATGAGATGGTTGGATGGCATCACCGACTCAATGGATGTGAGCTTGAGCAAGCTCCAGGAGTTGGTGATGGACAGGAAAGCCTGACATGCTACAGTCCATGGGGTCGCAAATAGTCAGCCATGACTGGGTGTCTGAACTGAACTGAATGACGTTAACGATCTTAAGCATCCTTGTGTGAGTGCTAAGTTGCTTCACTTGTGTCTGACTCTGTGCAAACCTATGGACTGTAGCCCACCAGGCTCCTCTGTCCATGACATTCTCCAGGCAAGAATACTGGAGTGGGTGCTGTGCCTTCCTCCAGGGGATCTTCCTGGCCCAGGGGTTGAACCCGCATCTCTCGTGTCTACTGCACTGGCGCCACCTGGGAAGCCCTAAGCATCCTTACATGTACTTATTTGCCTTTCTTATATCTTCTTCAGTGAAATCTCTGTACAAACTTTTTGCCAATTTTTAAAATCAAGTTTTTGTCTTATTTTGTCTTATTGAGTTCTAAGAGCTCTTTATATATTCTAGATACAAGCTCTTTGTTGGATAGATACTAGTTTTGTTTACAGTTTTTTTTTTGGGAGGGGGGAAGGGATATAGTTCCTATACCATAAAGTTCACCCTTTTAAAATATACAATTTAATATATTTGCAAAATTGGGAATTGATCATCACTATGTCAGATATATGCTTGCAAACATTTTCTCCTAGTCTGTAGTTTGCTTTTTCATTTTTTTAACCTATCCTTTTGAAAAACGAAACTTTATCATTTTGATGAAGTACAATTTATTGGTTTATTTCCTCTGTAATTTGTAGTTTTTGTGTTGTATTTAAGAAACCTTCGTGAAACCCAAGGTCAAGAGGATTTTCTATGTTTGCTTCTAAAAGTTTTATAGTTTTAGCTCTCATATTTAAGGCTACCATCGTTTTTGTTAATTTTTGTATATGATCTGAGACAAGAGCCAAACTTAATTTTTGGTCATTTTGATCATATAATTGTTCCATCACCATTTGTGGAAAAAAGGATCCTTTTCTCTTGTGAAAATCAAGTGACCATATACATATGGGGCCTCTCAGATGCTGCAGTGGTAAAGAATCTGCCTGCCAATGCAGGAGACACAAGAGACATGGGTTCAACTCCTGGGTCAGGAAGATCCCTTGGAGTAGGAAATAGCAAGCTG
Organism: Oreotragus oreotragus; assembly: GCA_006410675.1. Classification (NCBI taxonomy): domain Eukaryota; kingdom Metazoa; phylum Chordata; class Mammalia; order Artiodactyla; family Bovidae; genus Oreotragus; species Oreotragus oreotragus. The sequence goes on along the minus strand of SJYX01007603.1, from coordinate 308,160 downwards.
CTTTAGTATTCTTGCCTGGAAAATTCCACAGACAGAGGAGCCTGGCAGGCTACAGTCCATGGGTTCCAAAGAGTCGGACACGACTGAGCACACATTACATGTATGTATGGGTCTTTTTCCAGAGAAGGCGATGGCACCCCACTCCAGTATTCTTGCCTGGAAAATCCCATGGACAGAGGAGCCTGGTAGGCTGCAGTCCATGGGGTTGCTAAGGGTCGGACACGACTGAGCGACTTCACTTTCACTTTTCACTTTTATGCATTGGAGAAGGAAATGGCAACTCACTCCAGTGTTCTTGCCTGGAGATTCCCAGGGACGGGGCAGCCTGGTGGGCTGCCGTCTATGGAGTCGCATAGAGTCAGACACAACTGAAGCAACTTACCACCAGCAGCAGCAGCAGCAGCAGTATGGGTCTTTTTCTGAACTTTCTTGTCTGTCTCATTGATTTATTTGGCTATTTTTATACCAACACCAAACTATCTTGATTAGCATATCCTTATAAGTCTTGAAACCAGGTAGCATATGTTCTCCAACTTAATTCTTATTTTTCAAAGTTGTTCCAGCTATTCCAGGTCTTTTGTATTTACATATAACTTTTGGACTCAGCTTGTTAATTTCCACACTCTTGCCAAAAAAAAAAAAAAAAAGCCTGCTGGGTTTTGAGATTGCATTGAATCTATAGATCAATTTGGGAAGAATTGATATTGATTAACATTGTCTATTTCTCATTTTATTTAGGTATTAATTTCTCCGAGCAATGTATTGTAATTTTCAATGTTAGGTCTTTTAACATATTTATCCTTAAGTATTTTATATTTTTGATGCTATAGTACGATATTACTTTTAAAATATCAAGAGCTTATTCCTAAAATGTGTATGTGTGCATGCTAAGTGTTTCAGTCTTGTCTGACTCTTTGCATCCCTGTGGACTATAGCCCGCTAGGTTCCTCAGTCCATGGGATTCTCTAGGCAAGAATGCTGGTGTGCATTGCCATTCCTTCCTTCAGGGGGTCTTCCCTACCCAGGGATCGAATCTGCATTTCCTATATCTCCTGCATTGGCAGGCGGGTTCTTTTCCACTATAGTGTGTAGTGAAGTCGCTCAGTCGTGTCCGACTTTTTGCAGCCCTGTGGACTGTAGCCTAACAGGCTCCTCCGTCCATGGGATTCTCCAGGCAAGAATGCTGGAGTGGGTTACCATTTCCTTCTCCAGGGTATCTTCCCGACCCAGGGATCGAACCCGGGTCTCCCGCATTGGAGGCAGACGCTTTAACCTCTGAGCCACCAGGAAAGCCTATAGCCACCGGGAAAGCCCGCTTATCTCTAACATACAGAAATACAATTGATCCGTGTATATTGGCCTTGTATCCTACAATCTTGTTAAACTCCCTTATTATTAATATTTCTGGTAACTCTTTGGTAGGAAGTATAAAATTTTCTACTTACGTAATCATGTCGTCTGTGGATGAAGATGTTTTACTTCTTCCTTTTCCATCTGAAGGCATTTTACTGCATTTTCTTGCCTTCTTACTCTGGCTAGTGCCTCCAGCATGATGCTGTGCCGAGGTGACAGGACAGCTGTCCTTGTTTCTGACCTTAGGAGGCATTCAGCTTTCTCCTGGGAAGCACTTGGTCTTTTATCAGGCTGAGGAAATTCCCTTAGTTTGCTGAAAGCAATTTTATCATGGATGAAGATTAGATTTTTTTTGGTCACAACATCTTTTGTTAAAATGATCATATAGTTTTCTTTTTCAGTCTGTTAATGTGAATTGCATTGTTAGTTTTCAAACATGACGCTCATCTTACATTCGCAGGATAAGCTCCACCTAGTCATGATAGGTTCTTCTTTCTATATATACTTGGACTCCACTTGGTAACACTTTGCCGAGAATTTTGCACCTGTGGCTGGTACGAATGCGGACGATGCACTCTGTTCTGTGAGCTCTGGATGTCGTGTCTCCTGCTCCTTCTTGGGCGGCTCTGCCCCAGCCTCACATAGGTTCCTCACACGCGTGGCCTGAGCAGCTCTCAGCTGACGGCACGAGTGAGGCGGACCTGTGGAGCTTTCTTTCTGCGCAGCCCCCTCTCCTCTGTTACTCTGCCCTGTGAACTCTGACTTTCACTGCGCTTCCTTAGCTCCCGGGACCGGGCACCTCCTAGGTTCCTCTTCCTGCACCAAAGCAAGAGACTTCTCCAGACGGGAAGCTGGGACAAGCAAAGGCTCACTACTCAGGGTGACTGTCCTGCACTGCCTGTTGGTCAACGTCTGAAATCCATTGTTTCATACATTTTGTCTGGTGTTTTAGCTGTCTTGGGTGGGAGGGTAAGTCTTCCTTGATACTCCAGCTTGTATAGAAGTGAAGTAAGTGTAAGTAAGTAAGTGAAGTCGCTCAGTCATGTCTGACTTTTTGCGACCCTGTGGACTGTAGCCCACCAGGCTCCTCTGTCCATGGGATTTTCCAGGCAAGAGTACTGGAGTGGGTTGCCATTCCTTCTCCAGGGGATCTTCCTGACCCAGGGATCGAACCCAGGTCTCCTGCATTGTAGGCAGACACTTTACCATCTGAGCCATAAGGGAAGTATATAGAAATGAAGTTCCAGTCTATTTTTATGCAAGAAATTTTGTCAGTTTTTAGGAAGTCAGGATCGTCTGTTTTTCTCACTCAATAGTTTAACATCAGCATTTTCATGGGACTTTAAACTTTCTATAGATGTCACTGTGAGAGATGCAAAATATCCTGTCAAGCATGTGGTTGAGTTTCACTGACCTTGCCCCTAACTCTGGACACTGCCCACCCCAGCCAAGTAAAAGGAGGTACAACTCTTCCGACATCGTGGGCTCCATCTTCTCTCCTGGATTTCCCCATGGCTCTGATGCACTTCCTCAATGGAAGACATTCTGTACCACAAACTTCAATAAGACAGTGATTAGGGACTGCAGAAGAAGCATTTTTCAAATTAAACCTATTTTTTTCTTGAATGGAACAGGTGTCTGCAAGTCACAGTTATAGAAATGAAAAGGATGACATTATTCACAGTTTTCCTGTAATTAAATTCATCCACTTCCTGAATGAGGTCCTGTGCCCAAAATAATACCTATAGCTCTCATTTGGGGAGCTCTGTCTGTGCACCAGACACATTCCTGGACACAAGAGCCAGGCTGTCGTTTGCTCCAAATACCAGTGAACTCCAAGAAGGCCTCGCCTGGCAGCCTTGAGCAGGCCAAGATCTGTTGGTAGCTAAACTCTTGCTCTGACGGATCTCCTGCCCCTTTGGTGCTGGTAGAGACCTGGGGTCAAAGATAATGAGAATAAGTTGGGAAGTGACTGATAAGATAGACTCAGCAACAATGTAATAGTAATTAACTACTGTTTATTAAGACTCAGTGCTAAATACTTTTCCCCCCGAACTCTGTGAGTGCTAGATTGGGAAATTACAGCTCAGAGAGGTGAATTAACTTGTTTAAGGCCACACAGATCGTTGGCTGTGTTACTGGGATTCTAAGCTGGGTACTCTAACTCCAAAAACATTTCTTTTAACCGCTATAGATTTGTTAAGCTCTTAGAAGCTCCCCGATCCCACCCTGCAATCTCTAACCACCCTCCTCTCCACACACACACACAAAATCCAGCGGAGCTTGGATTGCTGGGATAGCCTGAACATTGCTGAGTCCGGGGAACTGACTGCAAGTGGCTTGAACACTCCTAAAGCCAAGAGCCATACAAAGGCCATGCTCCCATCCTGGAGGGAGCTGAGTGGGCCCTCTGCCAGCACAGGCCTCTCCGGCCCACATGCCCACTCCCTGTCCCCCAAGTCCCAGAGCTCTTCTCCTGCCCTGAGGTCTGAAAGAACCAGAAAAAAATTTTTTTTTCCTTTTTTTGTCTTCTTCCAGTTTAATCTAATACTTTGCAGTTGTTGCATAATCTAATTAATTTTACCATAGGCATAAGAGTGTGTTAAATCTCTGATTTTTTTTTTTTTTAAGGGGTATTTTTGGTCTCTGGGATTGGCTTCCCAGAATGCTTTTAAATAGCAAAAAGATGTGATACACTGTTAGAGTTTTTACACTATTATCACATATTTTTGTTCTCAATTTTTTTTATTGAGGTATACTTGTTTCATAATATTACATTAGTTTCAAGTGTACAATGTAGTGATTCAAAATTCTTGAGGATTATACTCCACTTATAGTTACTATAAAGCAATGGCTAGATTTCCTGTGTTGTACAATATATCCTTGTATCTTTTATACATAGTAGTTTGTGCCTCTTAATCCCCTCTCCCTATCTTCCCCACCCCCTCAGAAATTTCTTTAGTAACAACTGCCATTGTCTCTCCATCCAACACTCGCATTGTGGTTCATGACAATATTCTTTTTTGGGATTTTCTGGGGGCTATTCTTCCCACTTTACTGATGAGGAGACCAAGGTTTGGGGGCTGGGGATGATTTGTGCAAGGAAATAAGATTCGAACTGAGGTGTATTGAAGATCCTGCCATATTCAGCAGAAATATGAACCACTGGTGGTAAAATTCTTCCTCATTTATCAAGAGCCCTCACATCCCTTATCTCATTTGTGAATCCACAAGTACTTACTAGCAAGTAGAAAACAAAAGGAGCTCTGTCCCTACCAGGGGGGCGTGTGGAGGATCAGACAGATAACATATATTACACTCTTAATCTGAGGCAACTCTGACCACACAAATAGATTCTGGAGCTTCTTGTAAATCATTCTGTGGATTAATTATGGCGTGTACCCTTCAGGGTCTTGGTTAAGGACAACAAAAAGAGACTTAAGCAACTTGAGCAGAAAAGAGGCTTGTTGAAAGGATATTGATTTGCACCTAGAGGGCCAGGCCACTGAGGACCCAGCCGCAACCATGCCTTGGCATCTGTGCACTTGGGGTGTCCCTGTAGCATAACTGGGGATCTCATGGAAGATGCATCTCCATCAGCTGGAATCTGCCGTCACCACCATCACAAATGGCAGCATCAGCTAGCCTTCCCTGAGCTCTCACTATGTCCAGGCACATGTCAGATGCTTCACCTGTGCTTGCTCATTTTACAGATGAGGAAACCGAGGCACAGAAATGTGCAGCAAGTTGTCCAATATTAACAGTCAGTAAATGGAAGAGCCAAGATTCCACCTGGCTGGTAATTTCCAGACCCCACACTCTTAACCGCCATTGTTTCCTTTCTTGCTACCATTCCTGATGATTCCCTTGCCTTGTGTCCCTCCTTCCAAGGTCCCAGCATAGTTCTGAGCTAAGTCCACAATCCAGCTTTTAGGGAGAAAAGATGAGACCATCTGTTCTGCCTTGATTTCCAGGGTGAAAGGCATGACCCTTCATCTCCACTATCTTGAGATTTTCCCACGTGTGGGAGAGGGTTCAGATGCAAGGTGACCTTCAAATGCCAATGGCTCCTCTAGGACTGAGATAGCTCCTTTTAAGGCCTGTCTGCCACATACAGTCCTCAAAACCTTCGGCCCCCATGTAGGGACTGAGATACACAGATTTTGGGCTCCTTAGCAAGCAGGGTCATTCTTGGGTTTCAGGGAAAATGGGCAACTTGCAGCACGGGCTGGTGGTCCTTCCTGGATGCGCGGGGCCTTTTCCTTATAGGACAGGAAGCCACGCTTCCCATGACGGTGTCGTCATCCCTCACTCAGTTTTCCCGAGAGACCTGGCGGCCACCTCCCCATCCCTGGAGGCACATTTCAAGGAGAGCTGGGCTGCTCTCTTTGTTTGGCATTTTTCAATGTCAGCAGCAGAGAAGCAAAATCAGCCCAAAGGGCTGTTTAATTGCAATATAAAAAAAAAAATCATGCTTTTTCAAGGGAAGAAAGAAGAGTTCTCCACCCCTTCAGTTTCCAGTGCAATACTGTATCTGCTGATTTTGTCTCATTCAAATCCAAACAAGCACATTCATCACTGCAAAAAGTGCCATTCAAGCGAACACTCTCCATGGGCCTATATTTTGCCTCAAATGTTCCCAAGCCCAATTAAGCCCAGTGCAAACTACTAAACCTCAGCAGAGGAGCTGTGGAGGAGAGATGCTACAGAGCTTCCTGGAACACACTGAAGGAATTCATCAGGAGCCTCGGGTTGAGTCAAAAGTCCTGGCTCAAATGCCAGCTCAGACTCAGGGCATGTCCCTTCCCCTCTCTGGAGCTCAGCCCCCTTTCTGTGAAATCAGAAGATCAGGCTGGATCAGGGGTGGCAAATATGTGAATTTGCACACCCATTCTTCCTTCCTTTGACCATGTCGACAGCTCCAGCTACTCATTTATGTATTTACTGAGCCCAGATTTGGTCTCAGAATTCTCGAAACAGCACTCCAGGCAGCTGGCACTGAGATGAAGTGTGTTGCCTCCCCTGGGCTGGAAGAGTCTCCTGGGTCCCCTTCCAGGTCACACACTTGAACTTGGAGAGCAGCAGCAGCAGCCAACACACCCTTGCTGTGTGCTTCCTATAGGCCAGACAGTATTCTCAGCGCTCAGTCTACATGAATACTTACTTGGCTCCTCAGCAACCTCGTGAGTGTTCCTAATTGGCCCCATTTCGTGGAGAAGGCAGACCGGGTATACAGCCCCAGGTTACTCAGCTGTGAGCAGAGAAGCCCGGATTCAGTCTCAAGCCATCAGGTTCTAGACTCAGAGCTCTTAACCCCTCACTGCAACGTAGGTCTGTCAACAAGGCGCCAGCCTCTGGCGGGGGTCACACCTGGATCCTTGTTATGCCCCAGTATGCTGCACTCAATAAGCAATTGAATGAAAGATTGAAGTGAAAACAAGAAAAACGCTGGAAATTACACAAATAATAATGATAATAGTCGCTCCCATTTATTAAGGGCTTACTGTATGCCGGACTTGACTCCCCCTCCCCACTTTGGAGGAGCTCAATAAATATTTGTTGAAAAACGAGGATAGTAACAATTGTCTTATCCAGTACCTTTGAGGTAAGAACCCCACAGCCTCATTTCACGAAGGGGAAAATGTTCCCTAGTTTCCTCTATTAGCAATGGGTGAGCTGGGCTCTGTGTCCCAGCCTGATTCTAAATCCTGCCCCTTCTGGACTATAGCTAGGTGCTCTGGGAGGACCAGGAAAAGGGCAGCTGAGAACTTGGAGGGGATGTGTCCCCATCAATCCTGCCTGGGGATCCCCCTACCCCGCAAGCTACTGAGGTAGAGGAGGTTAGGAGGCCAGGCTGGGGCAGCCTCCACGTTTCTGCCCTTGGCAACCCCTGATCCCCACTCCTGCCCCATCAACCTGGACTAGCCTCCTGGGAAGAAAACAGCCTGACCTCACTCAGGCAGAAGCTCTCCAGTCCTTTTGACTGTGACCCACGGAGAAATCTGTTTTATACACACACTTTAAACCAAATCCTACAGGACTTTCTAACAGTGAGTATTGTGATAACTTTCTGTTCTACCAAAAGGAAAAGGCCAATACTGATGCATTAAGTTGGTTCCACAGCCCATGAAGGGGTTGTGTGATTTGAAAGGTCACCCATTTAACTACAACTCATACTAACAGGGTGCTCACTACCATCTGTGCAGCTAGGAGCCCATCTCACACACACAACAGCCCTAGTAGAGAGATCATCACTACCCCTATTTTTCAGATGAGGGAACTGGGATGTGAAGCTGGAGTAACTCAGCAGTGTATCCCTGATGCATCGGTAAACTACAGCCACAGAATGAGTGACCTCGGCAATCACGGTGTTGCAATACAGTAAGCATTTATTTCTCACCAGTCTGTGAGCTGGCTGGAGTGACTCTGCCCTCTAGGTCTCCTCCTCACCCCCAGGACAGCAGGCCAGCTGGGACACATTCCTTTCCTACCAGCAGTGGGGACGGGGACACGCACAAGCCCCAACCCACCCATTGTCTCTTATACACATCTNATCTTGTCTCCTCCATTCTGTCCCCACTCCCAGAACTCTCCTTTGCTTTCATCTCTCTTCCTCAGCCCCCACCCCACCCCCACCCAAGGTGAGTCCTGCAGCCAAACATAGTGATGCAAAATTTCCATCCTGTCACCCCCACTCCCGCCCCAGCTCCTCTCAGCAGAGTCCCCACTCTCTGTCCTCCCCACTGCCCAGTGACTCAGAGAGGGGCTAGGGTGAGGCCACCTGGCAGACTTCCTCAAGAAAGAGAACCATCAAATGCAGGGAAAGGCCCCTTCATCTTGGGCAGAGGAGCAGGGGAAAGAATCAAGCTATCTGAGGGCCTGCCCACGGAGGCTTCCTGCTCCACTGGGGAGGAGTGAGCCCAGGAAACCCAGGCAACTCCCCGGGTGATCTTGGGTAGGTCTTTTGACCCTGTCTCTTATACACATCTAGATGTGTATAAGAGACAGCACCCACCCCCCACCTCCACCAAGCACATTTCAAGCCCCTGCTTGCTCTACACCTGCCAACTCCCCAGCCACAGCGATGCACTGTTGCACTTTCAATTAAGGCTTTGGGCTTTTCAGAAGAAGAGAAAAGACAAGGATCTACATAATCAGCACAGCAGCTTGGCACGTTCCATGCAGACTGCATTTGGGTTTAGAGTCAAATAAAAAACAGCATTTAAATATCATCCATTTACATACTCTATGCCAAGACTTATAATTCTTTGTGTCTGTGCTTCCAGGGAATCAATTCCTTTAAGAAGAAAAGAAACAAAGGAAGGGAGGAAGAAGAGGAAGGAAACAAGGCAGGCAAAGACAGAACCCAAAGGGCAGACGCATGGGCCAAAGGCCTCACATCTCTGAGCTGAGATTTCTTTACCTTTAAAATGATGACGCAGATGAGTGTGTTCCAACATGCTGCTGAGTGACAAAATTAGGTTATGGCACAGCATGTAGTGTCTCATTTTGCAGCTTTGTATTCATATTTAATATATATGCCGGTGCATATGTATTTAGGTGCACAGATGTCTGAAAAAGGATCACCTAAATCTTACCAGTGGTTACTTTGCAGTGGTGGGATTGGAGAGATTTTTTTTTAGTTTTTTCTGTTTACTCTCTGTTCTGAGTGAATGTTTTTATCAAGAGAATGCATTATGTAGATCACCAGAGAAAGCAACAAGGGCAATCCCATTTGCTCAACAGAATGGAAAACACCACCGGCTGGGTCCTGCCCCTGTGCCCTCAGATGGAGGCAGTGCCCACCCCTCGCTGGCTTTCTTATGGAGCCAGGCCTGCCATCTCCCAGGCAGGGTGCCGGCTTGTGCACACCCCCTCCCTGTTCTGCTGTGTCCTTGTTCTTCTTGCTCACCCTGGACACTCTAGACATCTTATCTTCCACATTCCATTTCCCTCCCCCATCCCCATGACCCTAACAGCACAGAGCTAATATTCGCTAACACTCTATGAAGTTGGAATGCATTTGTGCATTCATTCATCCATTTTCCACATTTGCACTCATCTCTCCATCCCTTTGTCAGACATTCACTGGTGCCTACTCTGTACCAAACTCTCTGCTGGATGCCAGGGACCCAGAGATAAATCAGATGCCAGCCCTCAAAATATCCCAGTATAGCATGTGACATGTATCAGCCAACAGTAGCCTGTACAAAATGCTACAGGAGCACAGAGGAAAACTTTGATTCTCCTGGCCTAACTCTTCAGCTTACAAATAGACGGGTATTACCACCTCCATTAAACAGAGGAGCACAATGGAAGCCCTAGTGTCAGAAAGGGAAGGCCCTTAGAGGCATCTATTAGGAGCTACAAATACATGTTATGTGTAGCATCACCAATCAAATGATCGTAGCAGACTGATCAGACAGGCGTCTTTCCCCGTGAACCAGGGGCACCTTTTATAAACCATAATTTCATTTATTTATTTTTGATTCTGCTGGGTCTTCATTGCCACTTGGGCTTTTCTCTAGTTGCAGAGAGTGAGGGCTGCTCTCTAGCTGCGGTGCATAGGCTTCTCCTTGCAGTGGCTTCTGGCACGTGGGATCTTCTTGGATCAGGGTCAAACCCATGTCTCCTGCATTGGCAGGTGGATTCTCCCCAGCTGAGCCATCAGGGAACCCCTGGGGCACCTCTGGGTCAGCGTCTGCGCTCTGTGCCAGGTGGCCAGAGAGCTAGAGCTGGCATGTGTGTTACCAAGTCCAATCTCAAAGTCAGGGAATGGAGGCTCCGAGAGGCTCAGAGGCACGGAAGGTCACTCAGCAAGGTAATCTCCAGAGCCCTCGTTCTTAGACACTGAGGGAACTGACTGCAGAGAGCTTGTGTCAGAGTTTGCTGTGCACTGTTCTGCCCTGCCTCCTTGCATCACCGGTGTGAACTCCTGGCTTCCTCCGTTTTCTGTCCCATGGCAGGCAGGGAGGAGGGATGATCCTCGGCTGAAAAAATTCAGGAGGTGTTGAGGCTGGCGGCTCTTTGGCGGGCCCGTAAACTGCCAAGTGGATTAGAAGGGATAAATAAGCCGGAAGACGCCAAGCCCGCCCACAATAATGGGCACAGTTTGCCCATATTTCATTTCAGATCGCGCCGGAACAGAGCAAGAGTCACGGACAAGGTGCATAAACCTCAGCAGCTGCGCCTGATAATCCACACTCCCCACAGCCGTCTCTTAATGTGCCGTGTCTGCTGTCCTCCAACCTGGGAAACACTAAGTCCAGCTGCTTGAAGAGCCACTTCACACTACGATATGCCCAGAGTCTTTCTCGAGACCCGTCTTGGTTCCCATGGGAGCTTCCATTCCCTACTTTGTGGCCCTGCTCTTGGGACTGAACAAGTGGATAGTCTGGCAGAGGGGGCACTCGACAGACACATGGTCTGCACACAAGCCCATACCCACAACCATTCTCCAAAGCCCCATCACACATTAGGCTTTAGAACAAGCTGGGACCACAGGCTTTGGGGTCATATGGACTTAGATGTGAGTCCTAACCCCAGCGTCTATGGATGATGGGAATTTGGATGAGGCACTAATCTCTCTCAGCCTCAGTGCCCTCGTTTATAAATGTACTGATGAGATCTACTCCATGCTGTGGTTGGGTTGTGGAGAGGCCATGCTGAGAATATGTGTCTGACACTTAGCATGGTACCAAGTATTGAGTATGACAATTAACATCATGGTTATTGTCCGGTATGATGGACCTCCTGCTTACCCTGGGGCCCATCTGAGATGCCCTCTAAGCCTAGGTTCACAGAGTTCCACACCAAACACAGAGGATGGACTCTGTATGTATTGGATGGATGGATGGGTGGGTGGATGGATGGGTGGATGGATGGGTGGGTGGATGGATGGGAAGATAGACAGGTGAATAACTAGAAGGAAGGATTCTGAAAAGTTTCTATTTCTCACACAGAGACCATTAAAGCAGAGATCTGAGAAGCCCCAATTTTGGCCTCCTTGATGGCTATCTCAAAATTGACATTTCCTGCTCTCCTGTCACCCATCACTCACCCACCACTAGATAATTTCCCTAAACGTTTCCTAAACCTACCCAGATCTTCAGCAGGACTGCATAGACTCCACCCCACCCTTGTCTTGTTCTGCCTCATTCAGCCCCAAATCCTTACTTTGCACTTGAGACCTTTGTGGTCAGGCCAGTCCATCCCCATCTGAGCTGGGCACAGCAAGGTGGTCCACGGAGGGAGGGCTGGCCCTGAGAGATGTTGGAGCTCTGCTCTGGGCTCAGCAGTTAGAGCTGAAGCATTGGGGGAGGATGACCTGCAGGCAAGTGTGACTGGAATGAGGCTCTGGGCCCCTTTGGACTAGCTCAGCTGGGCCGGTGGGCATCCTTTCTTCCTAGCTTTAATCAAAGGCTTGCTCGGCAGCCTACTGTCTCAGCAAGACGCCAAAGGCTGCACAGGGCGGGGCCTTCCTCGTATCTCCTGTGCCACTTGACACACAGTAAATTGCTTTTCATGAACTCAGGCAGGAGGCAATCCAAGGAGGAGCCACTGCCTGGTGACGAGTGACATTTGTAAGGTGCAATCTTCATTCTATGCTGCATGGAGGGCCCACAGCAGTGGTGGGCTGCTGGATCCTGGCCCTGGCCTGGGGCTAAGTGCATCAGTCAGTGGGGCTCCACCGAGGAGACGTCAGGAGAGACACGGGTGGAGGTGGGCAAGGTGCCCGGGAAAGACCAGTGCCAGGTGCCCGCTGCTGGTTCCGAGCCTTGGTTTCCTTCTCTTTAAAATGGGTGCAATAGCGTCTCCCAATTCATTGTATTATTCTGAGGATCAGACTAACAAGTTACAGCAATCATAGCAATGCTTGCATTTGTACAGCACGTTACAGTTGACAAACGCCCTTTCCTTACCAGGAATACAATTTGGTGAATATTTTCTCCTCACCTGTGAACTGCTGCCTAAAGTTCTACCATTAGTTCCTTGATTCTAGTCCTTTATTGCTCCCCTCCTGCCCCTTTCCAGAGGGCAGCATTTGTGTGCTCCAGGATGGAATGTTCGAGAAGGAGAAGCAACAGCTGCCGGCTCCTCTACACCCTGCCGTCTCCTTCCATCATTGCTGTGGCAGGTCAGTGAGGAGCAGGATGGTGCAGGGGCCTCCCTGTTGAGGGAAGGACCAGGACGGGGGGTCTGGGGTGCCAAAGAGAGGGCTAGCTCTTCTATTTTACCCGGGGAGGATGGGGGAGGGGAATGTCCCCCACAAGTGCCAGCTGTCCCCGGACGCGCACTGGGTATTTCATAACGTGTCATGTGATGCCCCCACAACCACCTAGGTAGATAGGGATTAATCTCCTCATTTTACAGGAGTTGAAACCAAGACCCAGAGAGGGCAGGGAGCATGTCCCAGCCATAAGCCCAGGAGGTGGCCAAGTCAGTACTCAGATCTGCTCTATCTGGTGGGGGTGGTGGATGGGGGAAGGAGGACAATGAGATGGGTCTTGCACATGTCAATAGACAGACAAGTAAATAGGGTGTGGAGGGCTGGTGGATGGTGAGGGATGGGATCAAGATGGTACAGGTTAAGTCATAAGTTACCAACAAATGGTGGAATCAGGCCTCATCCCTGGAGCTCATTTCCTGGACTCTCCAGGAAATTCTCCTGGGCCTCACTCAACGCCCTAGTCATGGGCAGGAGAGGCCTTTATCCGGCCAGTGTCTTCCAGAAGCCTAGGTGGGCCTCCAGGGAAGGGAAATGGTGGGGGCAGGAACAGCAGAGAAGGCGGACTTCCTTCCACTTCGACCACTGAAGAGCTCCCCCTCTGCCTGCAGTCACTTCCCCCTCCCCTCCCTCCCA
>SJYX01007603.1:279747-292197 GCA_006410675.1 Oreotragus oreotragus | reverse complement strand
CCTCCCTCCCCCACACACCCAACCCCACCCCCACTGCCCAGGGATGGTCTGGCAGGAGAGCTGTGGTGAGTTGTGTTAGAGTGACTGCAGGCTTCTAGAATATTTACAGCATCATTCCTGCCCTAACGGAAGAGGGCTACCCTGGGAGGCCGGAGTCCCCTGGGAGTTCCTGAGTGTTCCACACGGAGCTGTTTCCCACCCCAGCTTCCAGGAGCCTCTCCTCGTCAAAGGCTTGGCCTCCTCCATTATTCACCAGGCCCGGGTCACCTGCCCTGAGATCCACGCACACTGGGTCCACTCCTCCCCCGGGCCCTTTCACCCCGGGAGCCTTGCACATAAAATTCTTCTCCCTACGCTCGGCTTTATTTTTAAATATACTCAATTCCTTCCTCATCTCTTAATTCACCTGCAGGGACAGCTTTTCCTTCCAGGCCAGAAACCTTGACATCATCCTGGAAGACTCCCTGTCTTTCCCACCCACATCCGATCTGTCAGATCTTGTGGGCTCTTCCATCAGGTTCCAGCATCTTCCACATCCCCATCCTGGGCTAAACTTCCCCGATTCAGGCCTGGACAGTCACAGCAGCCGGTCACTGTTCTGCAGTCTCTGCTCAGCTCAGGGTCGAGAATTGTTGTTCTTGCTGTTTGGTACTAAGTCGTGTCCGGCTGTTTGCGACCCCACGGACTGCAGCCTACCAGGCGCCTCAGCCCATGGGACTTCCCAGGCAAGGGTACTGGAGTGGGTTGCCATTGCCTTCGAATTGTGTCTGTTGGTCATTGTTCCCCTGCTTAGGCGAGACAGAGGCAGGGATTTCTGTCTTATTCATCCATGGATCTCAGAGCCTAGAACAGCACTTGGCACACTGGAAGCACTCAATAAATATTTGCTGAATGAGTAACATAAGTCATTAGAAATGTTTTAACTGTCTTAAGTTATAAAAAGTATGGAAAGCAGAAGAGAAAGAAGAAAATTAAAGTTACTCATGGTTTTACTATTTGGACACAGCTTGTCATATTGATGGGTTTGGAGATAGTGTCTTCTAGTCCCTTTTATTAAAGTTTTTATAGCAAGAATCCTGCATTTCTTATCTACTCCAGACACTGTCATAGACCATTTTTAAACAGCAGTTTCTTCTTTTTCATAAGCCTTGTGGAGGGTATCATACCTAATTTTCAGATGCAGAAACAGAGGCCCAGAGGGGTGAAGAAATTTTTCCAAGACAATGTTTGTAATAATTTTGTTAGTACTGGACATGGCAATTTTACCCTGCCCTTTTCACTTAACTATATTATGATTACGTTCCTGTGTCATTAAAACTACTTGTAAATAAAATTTTTAATTGGCTACAGAATATTCTTGCCAGAGAGCATGTTCTTATTTCTCTAACTAATCCCTTAGAATTAGAATTTTGAATATCCCTTAGAATTTTGGATACTTCTCAATTTTTACTATTATAAATAATAGATGAATATTCTTAAACATAAAGCTTTCCCCAGATTTTTTATTATCTCCTTCGTGTGGATGATAAGAAAGGAAAACCCAGGGGTAACGTTGTACAAACTTTTAAAGAAAAGTCTCTGGATGCTTGTTACCAAACGCCATGTTGACGTCTGCAACTGGACTGGTTCTGGGTGTGTGTTGAGTGAGGGAAGCTCATTTCAGATATTTTCCTGTGGTGTCTTTGTCCTATTCACAGCCAGAACAGCTTACGTTTCTCTGGGCTAGGCCCTTGTTCATTATTGAAGCCCCAGCCTCAGCATGGCCGAATCCACTGCCTCGAGTTTGCCACATTAATATTGCAGGCAGGGCTCTTGAGGACCTAAATATTTGATCAGAGTGTGTGCTGGACTGTCAGTGAGCCATATTCGGAGCAAATGAGACCCTCCTTCCGTTCTGCACCACCCAAAGCGGCATGAGGCCCGGCCTCCCTCAGACAACTTGGTCAGTCAGTTGTCTATGGAGAGTGAATCACTGTGAAGAAGACAGGGTAAAACAATAAAGACATGTATCAGTTACCACAGTCTCAGAATTCACTTTCTATATCTCACATCTGACAGCCTGCAGTAGTATTCTGCCCTCTGGATGGGAGGGAAAGGCACGGGTCCATGACCCCTAGCCAAGGCCTGGCGCACACTAGGCCCCCGTGCATGTTTATCTGTAAGCGGATTTGTCCTTGGAAACTAAGAATGTTCATTCACTCACCACTTATTAAGCACCTACTGAGTACCAAGGTCCGTGCTATGCACTTTGTAATGATTGCTTTAATTGCACTTAGAACAATGCCTAGCCATAATGTTTTTAAGGGTTAACTATTATAATAATAACAAAGAAATGCTATTATTTATTTGCTATTATTAATTATTATCTCAACGCTATGAAGGAGGCATAATCACTGTTCTCATTTTACAGATGAGGAAACAGAGGCCAAAGACTCGGGTAAGGAGCCAGGAGGCTGGCCACAGGCCTTGACTATTCATTCTAGATCTAGAGCTGGCCATAGGCGCCCTGGCTCTAGCTCTAGGCTTGGGGCTGCCTGGGACTCCATGCTTGTCTATCCCGGTTCCCCCCCGGCTCTGGCATGAGCCCCAGGCCTCTGGTACCTGCTCCTTGCTCAACTTGGCTACAGGGGGAGAGGGACAGATGAATTCCTCAGGCTAGTGGACAGGCACAGCCCTGAGGGGAGAAGACAGTGGTATTCACAAAGGAGGGCCCTCCCCTCAAGCTGACATCTAGCTTCTCACTGCTAATAGAGCTTCAAGGCCTGAGAGACAAGGGCCTGGAAGGGGAACAGGAGTGATCTGCGGGGATGTCGGGGGGATGGTGTAGTGCAGAGGATGGTGATGGACGAGGAGGCAGAAAGCTGGCCCTCGGGAACCCACTTGGCCATGAGACAGTAATACTGAGCTGGCACCTTGAGACGAGCCCCCTTGGAGCAGCCTTGTCCTGCAACCCAGTGAAGAGTGAAGGTTCCCCTATGCAGGGGCAAAGGGGAGAGGCCAGTCTCACCTGTCAGGTCTGTCTAAGGTCACTACCTCGTTGCCCTGAGCAGTCTTCTGACATATGGATTCCGGTCCCTACATCCTCCCAGTTCTTGTCCCAAGAATACTATTATTCTGTGAAAACAATCGAGGAGGTGTGTGAATTTATTCATATTGGTGTTCACCGTGGTGGTGATAACAATAAAGCTGTATCTGTACGACTAGACCCATTCGCACCCACAGTCACTGATTCCCTCATTCATTCATTCCCCAGACATGCTAGGAGGGGCAGAGTGTCACTCCTCTTCCTTAAATCCTCCCCTGATTTCCATCACACTTAGCATAGAAATCAGACTCCTCACCTGCCTGCAAGGCCCTGAGCAATACGCCCTGGCCTAGCCCTCTGATGTCTTCTCTTTACTAGCACCTGCTGCTCCCTTTGTCTGAAACTCCCCTCCTCAAATCTTCCCATTATCTTTCAGCATCGGCTCAACAAACCCTCCTTGGCAGGCCTGACACCTGAGGCGACCTCCCTACCCGGGGCTCCTCTACCCCATCGCCCTGTTTGTGTTTCTCAATAAATTATTTAAAGTAATTTACGTGCTTGTTGTTCACGCCGATTGTCAAAGCCCACGAGAACAGGCCTTGTCTTGTTGCCTGTGGTACCCCGAGTGTTCACACTCAGGCCCGGCATTGATGAAGAAAGGAGGGAGGGAGGCAGGGAGATCAAGCAGGTCTTTGTGTCGGCTTTGAGGTGGCCGTGGGGGCACAGCGGAGAGTGCCTAGAAAGCAGAGACTGGGGGGCGGGGGAGGGAAGGACCCTGCAGGTACCACGACCCGCTGTGCTCGGGCCTGTGGGGTCTCTTTGTTTCCGGAGAGGAACAGGGCAGGTGTGTCTGCACCTTGTTAGCGCGAGCCTCTTTAAAGACAGGCTCCCCCTCCCCAGCACTCCGGCCGGCCCCTCCTCTCGGTCAGGTGCACGCAGCGCTCTCAGTCCGGGAGGCTGCCTGCCCTGCTTGTCATTCCGGCAGCGGCTTCCTCCGCTCACGAGCTTCCCACTGCGCCAGGAGTGGGTTTCTGATAACGTCCGTATAAATTATTTAGGAGACTTTCCGCCAGGCGGGGATGAGACTCGGCTGATAACCGGCAGGCGCTGAAGGGGGGGCTCAGGGCTCCTGCGCCGGCCGTGGCGGTTCACCCCGCGCCCCCTGCAGGCTGTTTCGCGTCCGCATTAGCGTGTTAATTACACCTGCTGCCCCGGCTGGGGATGGTCTCACTCTTGGGTTCAAAGAACCACGTGGGGCAGGGAGAACAGGCTGGGGTCCCAGGCTGAAAGGACTAGAAGGAGCCCCTCAGAAGCCCCCCAAACGGGAAGGGTTCCTGCACAGGCAGGAATCGGGGCAGGGAGCCCTGCTGGAATGGCGGGTATGGCATGCAGGGAGGGGTGCAGGGAGGAGTCGGGGTACGGGGTGCCCTGTGGAGAGTGGAGGGCCTAGGACAGGGATGTGGTTGTCGCCTGAGGAAACACCTCTGAGTTGGGGGCAGAAATAGCGGGTGGACCTTTCAGGGGCCTGTGTTGTCACTGTGGGGACCCAGGTGGGCCTGTGGGATGCCAACATCCTTCCATGCGACTGGACAGGGGTACTGACCAGGGAAGCGGGCATCGGGCAGGTCGCTTGCTTTCTCTCAGGGGGAAGATAAGAGCACAGCCCCTTCAGGTCACCGAGTGTGGAGAGGCGACGTAAAATGGTTTGGTGACCACTGAGTGGAAGTAGGGCTCAAGCTCACATGCCCAGGTGTATAACACCTTCTGGTATTCCCAGGAACGCGTCATCTGCCCCAGGGGGTGGGAAGAAGGGCCCTGTGGCTTAGGCTGAGGGACAGATTGGTTCCCACCAGTCACTGCCCAGTGGTACTGTCCCCAGCCCTGGTGCTGGCAGGCCTGTGGCTCTGCGGCTTCACTCAAACCTGGACCATGTGGGTTCTCCCATCTTTGGAGGAGCTGAAACCATGTGCCCTGTCCTACATGAGATCCTGTTATTTCAGGGCCTGCGTGTTCCCCCAGTGAGGGCTGCTGTCTTTTCCCTCTGGGGGAAATTCCTTCCTTCCCCTCTCCCCAAGCTTCTCTCAGAGGGCCCCTGACAAACATAATTTCCCTAATGAGCTTTTGAAATCCAAACCAGGAAGAGAAGAGCCCCATTGTAAGCCTTTCCTGAGCCAGGTTAATGGAGCCCTTCCTCGAAAGAGAGAAGAGAGGGGAGAAATACCAGGAGAAAGATATAAACTTGTATTTCATGTGATACTCATTCCCTCTGTATCATCAGTAGCAGCAGGATGCTGGGTTCTACCAAGATTCTTCCTTTGCTCTAAGGAGGGTAACAGAGTGGCCTGGTGATTGCAAGGGGCAGGGGCAGGGCCCAGAGGCCCTGGGCAGGAATAATGGTGGAAGAAGGGGGTTCTTGGCTGGGAAATGGGTACCTAAGCTTTGAGTTTCTTTCGAAGTTTCAGGAAAAGTGGGTGCCTAGTTGCTGGACTCTGTATCCCTGACAAGCTTTGTTTGCAAGACAGTTTTGGGGAAAAGGGCTCAAGACCTGGGTGCCATGTGCCAGCTGTGACCCTGGACCAGTGTTCTGAATCCTCTGAACACTGCCATCAGTAACCTTAAATGTAAAGCTCCTCCCTCCGCTCATTCTGTGGCCCTATACAGGCCGAGGGTGAGTCCCTCCAGCACTCAGCTCATAGGCTGTGTTTTGAGACCCACAGGGCTGGGAGGTAGAGGGCTGATGTGGTGTTTGAGGTGCTGGTCTAGAGAATGAGGAAGCCAGGACTGAGGTGCTGCTGTGTGATCTTAGGAAGCTGTGGCCCCTTCTTTGGCCTCAGTTTCCCAACTTTGAGGGGAAAGTCCCTGCCCTGCCCACTCACAGGGCACAGATAAATAATAATAGCTCATCCTTATTGAGTTCTTCCTGGGGGCTCTGCTGCCCTAGAAGCCATACATGTACATCTGGTTTAGTCTGCACAATAGTCCTGTATGGTAGGAACTATGATCCCATTTTACAGATGAGGTCACAGAGGCACAAATAACTTGCCCAAAGACACAACCAACAGTGGCTAAGGCTGTCTTCAGAGTCAACACTCTTAACCATCACACCGTGCTTGGGTAGAGGAGGATTTGCTTTCCAAGTTCTTGGGATGTCAAAGCTGGTCCTGGCCATCCTCAATCTCCAGACACTGGCAGGACCTGCCAAGGTCCCAGAGCCTGGTGGCGAGCTCTGCTCTTTCCCCTGAAAGGGAATCTGAAGGAGGCTGAATCCAGGGACTCAGGACACGAGTGGATGGGACTGTTGAAGGAAGTGGGGGAGGTCTGGGGGTGGCGGGAGAGGACAGATGGTCGACAGCGGCAGCAGCCTCGCCTCCCTCTGCACTCAAGGAGCAGATCTGCATCATCGCACTGGGGCCGCCTCCTGCCCCTGCCAAAAGCCGACAAAGGCTCCCGGGTGGGCGAACAGCAGCTGCCGCCCCAGGAGGGCTGCCTGCGGCTGATGCCACGTGGGAGGTTGAGCCATCAGGCCCACCTGACTCCCAGTTGGAAGGGTAAAAAGAAGGAAGCAGAACTCCCCCCAAATCTCTGCTGGGCCAGACCCTAGAAAGCACTGCCTCGTCTTCGTTGCATCCTCTCAACAACCTGCAGTGTGTAATTGTGTGACCGCCCAGTTAACAGAACAGAAGCGGGCCAGAAGCTGTGGGCAGAAACACGCGACTGAAAGCAAAGGGGACAGCTGAGCATGGAGAGTTTACAGGCCCTGCAGGGGAGATGCAAGGTTGCCCACAGGCCGAAGATCAGAGTCAGCATTTGCTCAGCACCTGTTTCGGGCCTGGCAATGTGCCGGGGCCTTTAGCTCCATTTTATAGACGGGCAAATTGAGGTTCAGAAAGAAGGAGGTGGCCAGGGTCACGCAGCTGGCTGTGTCAGAGCTAACAGCATTTCTCTGCTCTCCTCGAAGTTTTTAGTCTGTTGGGAGAAACAGATTCATACCAGACCCAAAGCAACTGAGCGGTGATTGAGAGATAGACTCTTCTGGGAGACAGGGATGGGAGGGAGAGTGCCAATCAAAAGCACGTCATGAAGGAGAGAGAAATGTGTGAGTGGGGACATCTGGGCTGCTGAGCATGAGTTTAAAGGCAAGATAAGAGGAGGGCATTCCAGGCATGGGAGGAGCAGGAGCAAAGGCCTGGAGGCCGAACAAGTCAGGATGATGCTCCGAGAACTGTGGGGGTCTCCTGGGAGGCTGGAGCCCTGGCCCTGAGAGTAGCGGGGGCAGGGAGGCAAGGTGGTTCCCTGGTGGGGTCCCCTGGGGAGTGGAAGCCTCTCTGTGGTTTGGAGGAGGGAAGGCGTACGGGAAATGGCTGGGAAGAAGAGAAACAGGCCACGGGCCACAGAGACGCGGGAGAGGAAGAACTGGGTGTGAAGGAAGGCACTGTGGGCGGGGCCCCTGGGCTCAGCTGGACCAGTGTTCTTGGGGTCAGGCTTTGGCATCAGACACACCTGGGTTTGAGGCCTGGCTCTGCCCTTACTTGCTGTGTGGCCCTGAAAGTTGCTTGCCCTCTCTGAGCCTCGGCTTCTCCCTATATAAACAGCTGCCTTCAGGGGTTGTTGTAGATGGCAGCTGTGAACCCAGGGCCTTTCATTTCTTCCTTCCAAACTAGGAAGTAGGAGGTGTCATTTCTCCCATTTCACAGAAGGGCAAACTGGTGACTGATTATGGCTAGGATGTAAAGATCCAGTCATTTCAGCCCATCTTGGATAATTAAATGAGTCGTGTCTGCTCCAGGGGTGGCTGAAGTTCTCTTGGACCAGCATTACCCTTTAGCTTTTCAACCTAGTCCTGTTCCCATCCCCTGCCTCCCCCAGGTGTTGCTGCTGCTGCTGCTGCTGCTGCTAAGTCACTTCAGTCATGTCCGGCTCTGTGTGACCCCACAGACGGCAGCCCACCAGGCTCCCCCGTCCCTGGGATTCTCCAGGCAAGAGTACTGGAGTGGGTTGCTATCTCCTTCTCCAGTGCATGAAAGTGAAAAGTGAAAGTGAAGTCGCTCAGTTGTGTCTGACTCTTCACGACCCCATGGACTGCAGCCTGCCAGGCTCCTCCGTCCATGGGAGTTTCCAGGCAAGAGTACTGGAGTGGGTTGCCATTGCCTTCTCTGCCCCCAGGTGTTAATCCCTAGTAAATATTCTCCACATCAGGCTCCATCTGGGGGTCTGCTCCTGGACAACCCCATCTGTAACAGGCACATGGGGTTGCATTCCAGACAGCATGGCTGAGTCCTTGCTGTGCCCACAGACTGCTCTTGTGGGCAGCATGACCCCAGAGGCCAGTTCTCAAGCGCTACCCTTCCAAAGGCTCAAGGAGGAGCAAGGATGAACCCACGAGCATAAGGAATCTGTGAGCCGGGAGGGGTCCTGTGGAACTGGTGACACTGGGCCCTATTGTGGGCGGAATTGTTGCTGTTTAGCCCTAAGTCATGTTTGACAGTTGAGGCCCCATGGACTGCAGCCCACCAGGCTCCTCTGTCCACGGAATTCTCCAGGCAAGAGTACTGGAGTGGGCTGGCTTGCCCTTCTCCAGGGACTCTTCCCAGCCCAGGGTCTCCAGCACTGCAGGCAGATTCTTCACCATCTGAGCTGCCAGAGAAGCCGTGGGCTAAATGGAAGCCCCCAAAGAGACAGCCTTGTCCCAACCCCCAAGACCTGTGAGTCTTGCCTTATCTGAGAGAGGGTCTTTGCAGACACTGAAGTCAAGGATTAGGGCATAAGGAAATTGTCCTGGATCACTCACATGGGCCCTGAATCTAATGATGTGTCCTTGAACGAGTGAGACAAAGAGAGACACACAGAACAGAAGGTGATTTGAAGATAGAACTGACATGGCCACAAGTCGAAGAAGCTGTGGCCTCTAGAAGACGAAAAGAAGGAAGCCCCTCAGAGCCCCCAGAGGGAGTGTAGTCCTACCCTGATGCTGGACTTCCAGCCTCTGCACTGAAGGGGAATATATTTCTGTGCTTTTATGCTTCTCAGCTTGTGGTAATTTGGTGCAGCAGTAGCTGGAAGGGAGTACAGGCCTCGTATCCAATTGGAAGTTTGGGGAAACTTTCCTGGAAATCCCTGGAGGTGCCCAAGGTTGGGCTAGGCGTCAGGAGAGAGGAGGCAGGCTCTGCAGAGGGAGCCCTTGTCTCTCTTGGATTTTGACCTTGAGTAGGAAGTACTCCTCAGGAAGGGAGGGGAGAAGACAAACCAGGGTGAGAAACATGGTTTGCAACGGCCTGCAGAATTGAAAAGCAATGCTTTCCAGAAAACTCAATTTGTAAATATCATTGGGGTAGAAAGTTCCTGAAGGAGAGAGGAGAGACGCTCAAGAGGCAAGGGCCTAATCGCAGAGGCCACTGGGTGCCCACATGAAGCTCGTGTTTTTTAAATGTTATAATTTAGAACAGTTTTAAACTTCCAGAAAAATTGCTGAAAGTAACATAGAGAGTTCCCATACACCCAACTTCCCCTATTTCTAACGTCTTACCTTAGTATAGTATTTTGTTACAACTATTAAGTACATTATTAAGTAAAGTCCATACTTGATTCGGATTTCCTTATTTTTACACCACATACCCTTTTGCTGTACCAGGATCCCACATTACATTTAGTTGCATGTCTTAGATTCCTCTTGGCTGTGACAGTTTCTTAGTCTTTCCTTGTTGTTGATGATCTTGGCAGTTTTGAGCAGGCCTGATCAGGTATTTTGTAGACTGCCCCTCAACTGGAATCAGTCTAATGCTTTTCTCGTGATTAGACTGGGCTTGTGGGTTTGGGGGAGGAAAAGCCCAGAGATAAAGGGCTGCTTTCATGATGTAATAAGAGTACTTGCTGCCAGCAGGACTTAACACCGCTCTTGACTTTGACCCCCTGGCTGAGGCGGTCTTTGTCAGTTTTCTGCACTATAGCTGTGAAGTTACTCTTTTTCTCCCTTTTCATATCGTCCTCTTTAGCAGGAGGTCATTCTGCACAACCTACATTATGAGGTGGGGGAATCATGCTCCACCTCCTTGAAGGTGAAGGTTTTGAAATATACATAATATGTACATATATATATATATATTTTCTTTTTCCTTTTGATCATGCCTTGCAGCGTAGTTCCTTGACTGGGGATCCAACCCATGACCTCTGAATTGGGAACATGATGTCTTAACCGCTGAACCTCCAGGGAAGTCCCAAGGTGAAAAGTTTTAAGCAGAAGATTCACTATCAGATTTTCTTCTTAAAACCCAGTCCTGACAAAGACGTGAGGTAGCAGGCACCCTGTTGGTGGACGTGGAGATCGGAGCCGTGTTGTGGAGGGATGCTGTGATGCATCCATCTACCTGTTAGATGCACTCACTCTTTGATCTAGCAAGTCAGCCCTGATGTGCCCATCCACAGGTGCAAAGATGCCTGGCACCATTGGTAGCCACCACAGATGTGTCCATTGACTGGGCAATGGATGAGAGAGTGAGAGTCATCATCAAAAAGAAACAGGGGGGGACTTCCCTGGTGGCCCAGTGGCTAAGACTCCACACTCCCAATGCAAGGGACCTGGGTTCCATCCCTGATCAGGGAACTAGATTGCACACGCTGTAACTTCGAGATTCTGCATATTGCAACTAAAAACAAAAACAAAAAACAGATGCCACGATGAAGACAACAAAGACTGGAGATCCCGGGGCTGCAACTAAGACCTGGTGCAGCCAAACAAACAAATAAACGAGTTACATCTGCATGTGTGGACGCATGAAATTTTCCAAGATGATTATAAGTGAAAAAAGGTACTCACAGGCTCATCTGCATGATATGATGCCATTTGCATGAGTACAAAGGATGCACCTTTATATATGCACATAGAAATGGAAAATGTGAGACAGGATCCACAAGGCACCATCACCCATGGTGACTCAGGAAGAAGGAGTGTTCTGGGGGCAGAGGAGGAGGGGGGCTGTTACTTTTCACTACATTTCTCTGACATTTTGCACAATAAGCCAGTACTGCTTTCTCCATAAAATGTTTTTAATATTAAGACTATTTCTTTGGAGATTTGCGTTTTAAGGCTGCATTGCAGCTGCTTATGAAAGGAGAGTTTGGCGAACCAGAGTGAAATGGAGTGAGCAGTTCAGAGATATCAGGGTATTTAGATGACAAGCTGAGGAAGGGCAGGAGAAGATAATTTGGGCTTGCTTACAAGGTATAGCTGGGGCTTCCCAGGTGGCACTAGTGGTAAAAAACAAAAACAAAAACAACCACCTGTCAATGCAGAAGATGTAAGAGACACAGGTTCCATCCCCGGGTCAGGAAGATCCCCTGGAGGAGGGCATGGCAACCCACTCCAGTATTCTTGCCTGGAGAATCCCATGGACCGAGGAGCCTGGCGGGCTACAGTCCAGGGGGTCATAGAGAGTCAGACATGACTGAAGCAATTTAGCACGGCACAGCAAGAGGTACAGCTGAGAGGACCTGGTGACTTTTTGGTGGAGGAGTGGGAGGGGTGTTTCATGCAGGGTGCTGGCTGGAAAGTGATAGTGCCCTCGAAGTGGGTTATGGAGGAGTGTGTAATAAAGGGAGTGCTTGTAAGTCCAGGAAGGATAAGGGGAGGCCAGCCAGGGGTGACTCCACAGTCGGGTTGGGCGCATGTGGGAGGCGGAGGGAGGGCAAGGTCCTAGAGCTGGCAGGGCAGCGGCAGGAGAGGCCGCCTGATAGGAGATGGTGCTCAGCCTGCCCCTGACCTGGCCGAGAGGGAGCCTGGGGAGCAAATACCCACCCTCACTCCTGCCTCCCCCAGGCCCCACTGCAGATGGGGAGGGCACCTCCCACTGGCTAGACCCACCTGGAAGCCAGAGGGCAAGTTCGGAGCAGGGTAGAGAAGAGCAGGAGGTGGCCCAGAGAGAAGAGTGCGGAATCTGCACTGAAGTCCAGGCACCTGACTTGGGGGCCTGATGCATGGATGTGCCCCTTGGAGGCATGGATCACAGAAGGAGGAGGAGGTTTTCAGGAGGATGAGTAATTCCATTTATGGCCTATTTCAGTCAGAATAGGCTGTCTGCCTAACAGCCCCCAATATGTTGGGGGGTGTGGTGGCCTACTGGGTTGGAGCTTAAATCCTGAACGGTCTGTCTTCCTGTGAGGGTCCCCCTGGCCCCTCTTGAAGCCACCCTCCTTCCTGTCTGCTTGCCTGGAACCCTACCCAGATACATAGGCTCCTGCCTGACTGTGGAGGGTGGACTCTGGAGGGCCTCTGATGAGGGGCACACCCCGGGCGTGTTGGGCTTCTCCCAGTTCTGCAGGGTCACCAGGATGGCTGCTGTGTGACCCATGGGATCTGTGTGCCAGGCCCTGTGGAAGCAGCGCTAGGGATCCAGGGTCTCTAGGCTGGGTTAGGCTTGGAGCAGGGAGAGGAC
>SJYX01007603.1:203159-276662 GCA_006410675.1 Oreotragus oreotragus | reverse complement strand
TCCTGAGCCCCTCTTTTCTCTCTGTGGGACCTTCTCCCAGCTCAATTCCTGCTTTGTACAAATGAAGAAACTGAGGCTTGGCCAAGATGTCACCTGCCCACTTTCTAGCTGCTGTGCCTTTGGGCAAGAGCCTTAGCCTCTCTGAGCTTGGATGTCACTCTCAATAGTCAAAATGTGTGACATGTGCCTGCTCACAGACTGTTCCTCTCCCCAAAGAGAACTGAATGACCCACCTTAGATCAATATTTTCAGCCTGCCATTCCCCTCATTAGTTTCATAGCCTGAGGTAAGTCCCTTCCCACTGTCAGCCTCAGTGTTCCCATCTACCAAATGGGTGTGCCTGGGGGCCTGCTGGCCAGTCTTCATCTCTGAAACTCTGTCCTGGGATCTGGGCAGTGTGAGGTAAGAGATGACAGACCCAAGGACTTCTGGGTCCACTCCCACCTGCAGCATTGGACGGGGAAGGAAGGGGTCTGTCTGTTGGAAGTGAGATTCCTGCAGACCCTTAGGTCAAGGGTTGGAAGTTAGTTGGCAGGGAAAACTTTGTGGAAACAGGTCTGTGATTATCTCCTTGGCCACTGTTGGATGACCTAAGTCTGATCCCATGACTTTCCACAGTTGGGCTGATTCCTGCTCCTCCCCAGAGCCCAAAGTAGAGCCTCCTGTCTGCTCATGGTCTCCTCCAGGGTCTCTGGGCTGCCCCTGGCCAGAGCTCCCCTGCCCAAGATGACCGAGGCAAACTGCAACCTGTGCGCTGCTCACTCAGGGTCCCCTGCTAGGATCTCAGTTCTACCAGACCCTACGTGGAGACCCCAGTCCACCATGTTTGGTCCTCCTCTGCCTCTGCTCAGATGGCTCTGCTCACAAGGTAGCTGACAGCTAACCCTCGCCTCTCCTGAAGAGAGTGGTGTTAAGCTCCCAGAGACATCTCATGTGTCTCTCCCCCACCAGCTTCAGGAACCCTCCCCCGACTGCTGGAGCCCACTGTGACCTCTTCTTCCTCTGAGTTCCCCATGTGTCTCAGTCACTAGACAGCATGTGCCATGAGGCAGAGATGGGGCTTGGCTCAGCTCAGGGCCCCAGTTCTCCTGGGAGGCGGTTTGGACCAAAGGTGGGTTTACATTGCACCTCAGCCACTTTAAAGGGTTCTGACCTGTCTAAGCCTTGGTTTCTCTCCATACAACCTGAACAGTATCACTCATCTGTATCAGATTGACTGCCTGGAAGGAGCTGTACTCCTTAAACTCCTTGAATTTGAACCAGCCCTGATCAGCAAAGATTTGGGCTCTGAGTCAGGAGCCAGGAGGCTGGCCCTGGATCTTAATCTATTAAGATTAAAACTGCCCTGCACAGAGTTTTACATCTCCTCTCTGTGAAATCCCTTTATCTCCTTAATCTTCCTTAGTCCTCCCAGAAAGGGAGGGGCTATCCCAGCCCAAGTGTGGAGCTACAGAGGAAAGGAGGTCTGGTCTTGGATTCTGAGTGAGCTTGGGTGAGCCTGGAGGGGAGTGCTGTGTCTGGAAGCCAGAGCTGGGGGACGGGGGTGGGGGGGGGTGCTTCCAAGCTGTATCCCCAGATATCTTAGCCAGGAGAAATGTGCTCGTCTTACAAATCCCCATAGGCCTGGGATATGGAGTAGATCCCCTCAGGAAGGTCACAGACTAGAGATGATGCCCGATCCCCCAGCCCCTGGGAGATACCCAGCAGCTGCAGTCTCCGAGGAGCCCCAGACCTGCTTAGAGCTGAGGGGGGCTGAGACCTCCCAATGGTGAATGACAGGAGAGGGTGATTCACCAGATGGAGGGACAGGAGAAACAGCCCCAGACAGCACTGAGCTAGGCTTGGTCAGGGCGGGGTTCCTGTGGTCTGTGCATTTTGTGATATTAGTGGTCACCGATGAACATTGACTAGATGCATCATTTCATTGAAAGCGAAACTTAGTCGCTCAGTCGTGTCTGACTGTGACCCCGTGGACTGCAGCCCACCAGGCTCCTCTGTCCACGGAATTCTCCAGGCAAGAGGACTGGAGTGGGTTGCCATTTCCTTCTCCAGGGGATCTTCCCAACCCAGAGATCAAACCCAGGTCTCCCACATTGCAGGCAGACTGTTTATCATCTGAGCCACCAGGGAGCCTATCATTTCATTAGGGTTTCCAAAATGAAGATATTCTATCATCCCATTATCATCTCTNGGGTTGCCATTTCCTTCTCCAGGGGATCTTCCCAACCCAGAGATCAAACCCAGGTCTCCCACATTGCAGGCAGACTGTTTATCATCTGAGCCACCAGGGAGCCTATCATTTCATTAGGGTTTCCAAAATGAAGATATTCTATCATCCCATTATCATCTCTCAGCTAGACTATTTCTACAAAGAGAAACTTCCCCTTATCAATTACTAGTTTACCTTGAGGAACAGTCAGTGCAGGTGACTAAGCAGGTGTGTGATAGGATCAGATTTGCTTTTCTGAAAGAAAATTTGTAAAGGCCAAATAGCACAGAATAAACAAAGGACATTGTTACAGAGCTATTCTCGAAAATCACCGTACTCTAACGGTTTTACAGGGGCTTCTTCTAAGCCCTTTGTTGTTGTTCGGTCACTCAGTCATGCCCAATTCTTTGCGACCCCATGGACTGCAGCATGCCAGCCTTCCCTGTCTTTCACCATCTCCTGGAGCTTGCTCAAACTCATGTCCATTGAGTCAGTGATGCTGTCCAACCATGTCATCCTCTGTCATCCCCTTCTCTTCCTGTCTTCAATCTTTCCCAGCATCAGGGTCTTTCCCAATGAGTCAGCTCTTTGCATTAGGTGGCCAAAGTATTGGAACTTCAGCCTCAGTATCAGNAACTCATGTCCATTGAGTCAGTGATGCTGTCCAACCATGTCATCCTCTGTCATCCCCTTCTCTTCCTGTCTTCAATCTTTCCCAGCATCAGGGTCTTTCCCAATGAGTCAGCTCTTTGCATTAGGTGGCCAAAGTATTGGAACTTCAGCCTCAGTATCAGTGCCTCCAACGAATATTCAGAATTGATTTCCTTTAGGATTGACTAGTTTGAGCTCCTTGCAGTCTAAGGGACTCTCAAGAGTCTTTTCCAACATCACAGTTCAAAAGCATCAGTTCTTCAGTGCTCAGCCTTCTTTACTGTCCAGCTCTCACAGCTCTCACATGACTCCTGGAAAAACCGTACCTTTGACTATATGGATCTTTTTCTTGGCAAAGTAATGTCTCTGCTTTTTAATACCCTGTCTAGAGGAAGGAAAGATTCCCATTATTACCATAAGGACTGTTTAACATGGATAGCCAAGCACAACACAGAAAACAATAAATCAACCTTGCATAAATATTGTGGGAGTGACTATCAAAAAGTAAAATAATAATCACAGGAAATGTGATGGTTAACTTTATGTGTCAGCTTGTTTGGGCCACAGGGTGTCTGAATATTTGGTCAAAGTTTATTCTGAGTGTTTCTGGATGAGACTAACTTGGGTTGGTGGACTGAACAAAGCAGATTGTCCTCCCTGATGTTGGAAGTGTCATCTAATCTGTGAAGAGCGTGAGTAGGACAAAATGTGGAGGAAGGGGGAATTCTTTCCCTCTGCCTGACTGTCTTAGAGTTGGGACACTGACCTTAGCCTACTGTCAGACTTGGACTAGAACTAGAACTTACATCATCACACGTCCTGGCCTTAGACGTTCAGACTCAGACTAGGACTATACCATCATCTCTCCTGGTACACACACACATATGTACACACTCACCCTGTTTCTCTGGAAAACCCTGACTAATCAGAAATATCATTTAGAATCCAGAAGCACATTAAGAAAATAGCACGCGTCTGTAACTAATCTTTACATGGTTCAATTTTTAAAAACCTAGTAAAGTAGATTAATATCATTAATGTAATATTATAGAATGTCATGAATAATAGATCAAAAGAGGAAGAAAATTGTTATTTTCTGTATAGATTCTGAAAAGGCATTTGAAAACTTCAATGTTAACTTCTGATTTTAGAAATCTTCTTGATAGAATAGAAAAGGATGGACACTTCCTTAATGAATAAGATCATGTGTGCATGTGTGCTAAGTCGCTTCCGTCATGTCCAACTGTTTGCGACCCTATGGAGTGTAGCCTGTCAGGCTCCTCTGTCCATGGATTCTCCATGCCCTCCTCCAGGGGATCTTCCCAACCCAGGGATCGAACCTGGATCTCCCACATTGCAGGCAGACCCTTTAACCTCTGAGCTACCAGGGAAGCCCTCTCCTGCATTGGCAGGTGTACTCTTTACCACTAGTGCCACCTGGGAAGCCCAGGATCATGCATAACAAGGCAAAATCCACCAGTATGTGTAATGGCGAGCAGTTTAAAGCATCCCACAAAGATTCATGGGCTAGAAAAATATGTCCCCTCTCACCTGTCTTGTTTAACATTACTCTGTAGATGTTAACTGTTATAATTTTACAAGAAATGAAGAACATAAATATTGGAAAGAGACAAAAGTATTGTTATTCATATATGGTATTATGTGTTTGAAAAGCAGGATAAAATAGAATACTTATTATAAATAAGACAGCTTGGTAAGATAACTGGGTGCAAAATTAAAGCATAAAAAATAATAACTTTCCTATACATGAACAATGAGTTATAAATGATCCTTAAAGGAAAAATCCCATCTATGGAAATAGCGAAAAAGATAAAATACAGAAAATAAAATATGTAGCAACACATCAAATAGGAAAAATTCATGACACACATGAAAAAAATTTAAATGCTACTGGACTTCTAAAACAAAACGGGAATAAATGGAAAGAGATGCTTTGTAGGAAGACAGCAAATATAAGTCAGTTTTCCCTATATTATTACATACATTTAGAATGCTTCTAATAAAAATAAAACCACAGTTCCTAGGAGTGCATATTAATTAGTGTAGGATAATTGCTTAAAGGAAAAAACCTTGAGTATATAATGGTTAGAAAATGATGGATACTTATTTCTAGCTTACATAAAGCCCAAAATAGATGTTCCTGATTGGTGGGCATCTATGTGTGTGTCTTTCAATCAGACTTCTTTAATCTCTGGCTCTACTATTTTCAACACATGGTTTCCAGGGTAATTGTGTGCATCTGCCTGAAGCTGGCAGAGGAATATGAATGATTAAGCATGGGAAGTTTTTATGAGCCAGTCAGAGAATGAATACACATCACTTCTACTTGAATTCCATTGGCTAGAACTCTATCACATGATCACATTTAATTATAAGAAGAGCTATGCCACGTAGTCTGAGTGCTCAGAAAACAGGAGTGTAAAGCACTGCGTGTCATGGGAAAATTGAGATTCTAAAGTTCATGTGAAAACATTCATGAGGAACATTACAAACAGTTTTATGCAAAATTTGACAACTTGCATGCAGTGGATAATATCCCTAAGAATGTGAATCTAGAAAAACTGACAAAAGAAGTAATAGAAAACTTAAACATCCCCATATCTATTTTAAAAATGGAATTTGTAATAAAAATCCCTCCCACATGGATAACTCCAGGCCCAGATGGGCTTCATTAATGAGCTTTATCGAACATTTAAGGAAGAAATAATACCAATTCTACACAAGTTCTTTCAGGAAATAGGGCTTTTAAAAATCAGCAATGAATATTGAATTTTATTATATATGGAGTAGAAAAACTTCTGCTTCATTGACTATGCTGAAGCCTTTGACTGTGTGGATGACAACAAACTGTGGAAAATTCTTAAAGAGGTGGGAGACCACCTTACCTGCCTCCTGAGAAGTATGTGTGCAGGTCTAGAAGCAACAGTTAGAACTGGACATGGAACGATGGACTGGTTCCAAATTGGGAAAGGAGTGTGACAAGGCTGTATATTGTCACCCTACTTATTTAACTTACATGTAGAATATGTTATAGAAAACGCCAGGCTGGATGAATCATAAGAGTCAAGATTGCTGAGAAAAATATCAATAACCTCAGATATACAGATAAAACCACCTGCCATTAGGCAGAAAACAAAGAAGAACTAAAGAGCCTCTTGATGCTGGTGAAAGAAAAGAGTGAAAAAGCTGGCTTAAAACTCAACACTGAAAAAACTAAGATCACAGCATCTGGCCCCGTTACTTCATAGCAAATAGATGGGGAAAAATGGAAACATGACAGACTTTATTTTCTTGGGCTCCAAAATCAGAGGATAGTGACTGCAGCCATGAAATTAAAAGATGCTTGCCCCTTGGAAGGAAAGCTATGACAAGCCTAGAAAGCATATTAAAGAGCAGAGACAAAGGTCCACTTTGCTGTCAAAGGTCCATATAGTCAAAGCTATGGTTTTTCCAGTAGTCATGTACAGATGTGAGAGTTACCCTAAAGGGCACCATAAAGACAACCAAGCACTGAAGAATTGCTGCTTTCAAACAGTGATGCTGGAGAAGACTCTTGAGAGTCCCTTGGACTGCAAGGAGATCAAACCAGTCAATCCTAAAGGAAATCAGTCCTGAATATTCACTGGAATGAATGATGCTGAAGCTGAAGTTCCAATACTTTGGCCCCCTGATGAGAAGAACCAAATTGTTGGAAAAGACCCTGATGCTGGGAAAGATTGAAGGCAAGAGGAGAAGGGGACAACAGAGGATGAGATGGTTGGACAGCATCACTGACTCAATGGACATGAGTTTGAGCAATGGATATGAGCAACTCCAGGAGGTAGTGATGGACAGGGAAGCCTGGCATGTTGCAGTCCATGGGGTTGCAAAGACTGGATATGACTGAGTGACTGAACAACATCTATGAAGAAAATAATATGAGCACTTCCAACTTGATATGATTTCAATTTTCTTAAATTTACCAAGCTTGCTTTGTGGCTCAGCATGTGATCTATCCTGCAGAATATTCCGTGGGCACTTGAAGAAAATGTATATTCTGCTGCCTCTGGGATGGTAGGGATGAAGGTTGACTGGAAAGGAGCATGAGGGAATCTCGGAATGATGGAAATGTTCTGTCTTACCTTGAACGGTAGTTGTACATTGTACACAATTGCCAAAATTTAGTGAACTGAACACATTTGACCTGGGCATTTTATTATACATAAATGATATCACACAAAAACACAAAAAGAATAGCTGGGAGGATGATAAGAGAAAGAATCCAGGATTAGACACAAACACATGAGTTTTAAATTGATAAGGTATCGTTTCAAGTGAATGAGTAAAAATTGATTATTAAGTGATATTGAGGTAATTTGAAAAAAGAGGGTTGGAATCACATATTACTGTTTACAGCAGCATAAATTTTGTGTGGATCAAAGATTTTAAAGTAAATGAAACCATGAAAGTATTGAAACAAACATGGATAATTCTTTTGTAGTTCTGAGTGTGGGAAAGAGAAAGATTTTCCCAAATTGATTCAAACCCAGAAGCCACAGAAGAAAATATGACTATAACCACTAAAATTGGATGTGTCCGATTTGAAAAAATACCACAAGTAAAATTTCAGGTTGTGCTAGTGGTAAAGAACCCACCTGCCAATGCTGGAGACATAAGAGATGTGGGCTCGATCTTTGGGTCGGGAAGATCTCCTGGAAGAGGGCATGCCAATTCACTTCAGTGCTCTTGCCTTGAGAACTGCACATGGACAGAGGAGCTTGGTGGGCTATAGTCCACAGCATCACAAAGAAAAAAGGTAGACATGACTGAAGCGAATTAGCACACACACACACACACACACACACACACACATGAGAGTACATATATGTGTATATATACATATATATATACACACATATATATGAGAGGCCACGTGTCAATTTTTTAAAAGATCAATAATGTAAAATGGCCACACGACTTGAACAAATGGTTCATAGAAAGTGTATACAAACGGTTTCTGAAAGGAGGAAAATATGTCCATGCTCAGTTATAGTAAGAGAAATGGCAACAAAAACTGGATCAAAGTTACCACTTCCCCCAGTAGATGGCAGAGACCAAAATTTTAGATAATGCACTGTTTTTGTGAGAGTGTAGGGCAGCAAGTTCTCTCATGCATTGTTGACTGGAGTAAAAATTGTTACAATCCTTGAGAAGACAATCTAGAGATAGCTATCAAATATAAAACTGCAGATGCCCTGTGACCCAGGCATTCAACTTCTAGGAATTAATTCAACAGATGCACTTCCACATGTCCAGAAAGATGAATGACAGAGATATGCAGGGGAGCCTTGTTTGCAGTGGCAGATCATGGCCATCAAGAGGAGGCTGGTTACATGAATGACCATGGCTGGATATAACGGTATTTCATGACACTGCTTGAAGTAGATTAATGTGGGCTTTAGAACATAGACTCTGGAGCCAGAATGCCTGGGTCCTAATCCCAGCTCTGCCACCACTGGCTGTGGGACTGACTTTAGGACAGTTACCTAACTTAACCTCTCTGTGCCTCAGTTTTCTAACCTCTAAAATGGGATGAGTATCAAGAATAATAATGTCACCCATCTTAAACTGTTGTGCTGAGGAGTAAATGAGTAAAATTGGTCTTATGGTATTTAGACCAGGGAGTGAAGTGAAGTGAAAGTCACTCAGTCGTGTCTGACTCTTTGCGACCCCATGGACTATACAGTCCATGGAATTCTTCAGGCCAGAATACTGGAGTGGGTAGCTCTTCCCTTCTCCAGGGGATCTTCCCATCCCAGGGATCAAACCCAGGTCTCCCGCATTGCAGGCAGATTCTTTACCTGCTGAGCCACCTGGGAAGCCCAGGGAGTGACACATGGCAAGTACTACATATGGATAGACTATATTTATTACCAATCTGAAAAACCTGTATTAATATACCAAGTACAAAAAAACCAAGGTGCAGTTCTAGTAATATAAAATCAGGGTGTGGAGGAGAGTTGAACGTATTTATGCCTGCATATGCATAAAATATATTCCCTGGTGGCTGAGACGATAAAACGTCTGCCTCTAATGCGGGAGACCTGGGTTCGATCTCTGGGTTGGGAAGATCCCCTGGAGAAGGAAATGGCAACCCACTCCAGTATTCTTGCCTGGAGAATCCCATGGACGAAGGAGCCTGGTGGGCTGCAGTCCACAGAGTCACAGAGGGTCAGAGACTAACATACACACACACACACACACACACGCATAAAATATCTCTAGAAGGCACTAGAAACCAGAAATTGCATCTGGGGAGTGATTGGGGTAGAAGACAGTTCTCAATGAATAACTTGTATACTATTAAACATTTTTTTTTTACTGAGTATATATATTATCTATTCCAATTTTTTAAAATAAAAATTCATATTTTGAAAAAAACTCCCTTATATGATGGAACTGTGTCCTTATTATGGTGGTGGTTAAACAAACCTATACACAGAACTGTACATAAAAGTAAATTTTTCTGTATGGTAATTAAAAAATAAAAAATTGAAGAAAGAGTATCCTTTTGGCTCCAATGCAGAATACAGAGCAAGCCTGGCCCTCCAGAAGGTCAATGAGGAGCTGATTGCATTTTAAGGGAAAAGAAATTCTTAGAACCTGGGAAAGGAGCATCACGGTGGGGACAGGGAGGAGAGAATTCAGAAGTGTAGAGGAAAAAGGCTTGTGCTCCATTCTTTATGAACCACACCCCAACTTTGTACATCCTGTTTGCTGGGTGCTGTGCACACTCTTCTCACAACAATCCTAGAAGATAATGGTTACTTTCTGTCATCTCAGTTTTCCAGATGAGGTTAAACTGACTTGCCCAAGATATAAGTAGAAGAACCTTTGAACCAGGCCTGACACCAAAACTGGTTCTTTTTGAAACTGCACTCCTTGGATGGGATTCAAACCCAACCAAAACTCAGACTGGGGCTTGAACCCACGATTCCTTACTTGGGAGGGGACTCAAACTCACTGTCTTTTAACTGAAACTTCTCACCTGGTATCAAAATGTATTGAAGCCCAGGTTCTTTTGCCTCTCTGCAGAAAGAATTCAGCATGAGGCAAAGCAATAGGTAAAGCATGAGATAATTACCATAGGCTGCTTGTGAGAGATACTAGCAGGCCAGCAAGGGAGCACAGTTCCAAGAGCAAAGGGGGTTACATTTTTATAATCAAAGAAAAATGGGGAAAGGAGAAGACCACCTTCTTCCTCATGCTTGGGCAGATGTCAAGGCTTCCGTCAATTCTTCCTTTGACCCTATATGGTCCAACTGGGACTGTCATGGTGCTATTTAAATCATATGTATATTAGAAAAAGGATTGTAATACTTACTAAAACATGGTAATTCATCTCAGGTTTTGGTATAATATCCTTTTTCCCCTGTTTTCTTTTTTTACATTCTTATTTATTTGGCTGTGTCAGGCTTTAGCTGCAGCATACAAGATCTTTGTTGCATCACATGGGATCGTTCATTTAGACGCATAGATTCTCTAGTCGTGTCATACAAGCTCCAGAGCATCCAGGCTCAGTAGTTATGGTGCTGGGCTTAGTTGTTCTGTGGCACATGAGATTTTAGTTCCTCAACCAGGGATTGAACCCATATCCCTTGCATTGCAAGGCAGAGTCTAACTTCTGGACCACCAGATAAGTCCCTCCCCTAGTATTTATTTAAATCTTTCACCTATATTCCTGTGTTGGTTACATGCACAAATGCTACTCTTCAAGGACCATTAACTCTGTGACTTCATGTAACAAGATTCTGATCCTGTATCTATTGTCTTGTGTTTAACTATCAGGTTTTGTGGCTTGATTGTGCCTGGCACTTGATGTACCTGGTCTTCCTTCAAGGAGGTATAGATTGGTGCTAGGTTACTGGATTCTTTTCTAGGGTGGTCATTAGCTTACAACAGTCTCTCAAACTCCCTTAAAATTCCCTTTCTGTCTTTAATCCCCTAGTGGGATTTTTAAACTATTTAATTATCCTACTCTATCCTTATCATTTTTAGCACAAAAGACTCCCTTTCTCTAGTAAACTAGATCTGGGGAAGTCTGGGAAGGCTTCACAGAAGAGGTGACATTTGAACTGGGGCCTTGAAGTTTATCTAGGGTTCTATCCTGTTTCATCCATTGGAGAAGGAAATGGCAACCCACTCCAGTGTTCTTGCCTGGAGAATCCCAGGGACAGGGGAGCCTGGTGGGCTGCCATCTCTGGGGTTGCACAGAGTCGGACACAACTGAAGTGACTTAGCAGCAGCAGCACCCTGTGCAATTCAAGTGGTGCCATTCACAAGGTAATCTCTGTTACTGGCTCCCCCTGCAGTTGTGCAGGGCAACTCTGAGTTCTTCACAGTGAAATGGAGAAGGTGCTCTTGTTAGTTTTCGCTGTCTAATAAACGGCTTCCCAAATTCAGCCTCTCAAATTCATGCTCTATTGGTTTCAAACAATAAACATTTACAGGTCAGCTGGCTAGTTCTTCTGAACTCAGGTGAGCTTATTCCTGCACCTGAGTCAGCTGGTGAGTCAACTGTAGGGTGATCAACCATCCTGGTTTGCCTGGAACTGCCCCAGTTATAGCACTGAAAGACCCACATCCCAGGTGGCCCCTCAATCCCGGGCAAACTGAAGCAGTGGGTTGCCCTAGTTGGCTGGGGGCTGTCAGGTCTAGGCGGGCCTGGGTGAGGGTGGATGGGACCTCTCTCTGCAGTTCCTTCATCCTCCAGTGGGCTAGCCCAGGCTATCCTCATGGCAGCAACGACAGGGGTCCAAGAGAGCGAGTGGACATGTGTATCCTCTTAAGGCCGAGGCTCAGAACCAGCCCGTTGTCATTCTGCCACATCCTATTGATCAAAACAAGTCATAAGACCAGGGGTAGAAAAATAACTTTTCCCTTTTTATGGGAGATGAACATTGCAAGGGGCATCGATATGGGAGCAAAGTTGGAAAACGGGCCCGTTTCAAAACCAACTTGTCTTGACTGAGGTGAAGCAATAAGCCCAGCTGACCTGTAAATGCTTAGTTTTTAAAAACTACTCTACTGAATTTGGGAGGTTACATAGCAAAATCTAACCTACCTCCACTCATGAGGTATATTTGGGAAGTGGCAGGAGTTCAGTGTGGCTGGAGAATAGTGGGCTGTCAGAAGATGGGAGAATGATAATAATGGCTGAATCTGCGTGTTTTCTCATTTCCTAGACTGGCAGATGAGTACAATAGGAGACAGATTGTGATTCCTTTATGCAGATGAGAAAGACCAGGGCCCAGGTAGGTCAGGCACACACCCAAGGTCACACAGCATGGATAGGGACCGTAGGGCTTTTCCTGCTGGGCCAAGAGAGGCTATGGGAGGAGGTTGGGGGGACAAGTCATAAGACCAGGGGTAGAAAAATAACTTTTCCCTTTTTATGGGAGATGAACATTGCAAGGGGCATCGATATGGGAGCAAAGTTGGAAAACGGGCCCGTTTCAAAACCAACTTGTCTTGACTGAGGTGAAGCAATAAGCCCAGCTGACCTGTAAATGCTTAGTTTTTAAAAACTACTCTACTGAATTTGGGAGGTTACATAGCAAAATCTAACCTACCTCCACTCATGAGGTATATTTGGGAAGTGGCAGGAGTTCAGTGTGGCTGGAGAATAGTGGGCTGTCAGAAGATGGGAGAATGATAATAATGGCTGAATCTGCGTGTTTTCTCATTTCCTAGACTGGCAGATGAGTACAATAGGAGACAGATTGTGATTCCTTTATGCAGATGAGAAAGACCAGGGCCCAGGTAGGTCAGGCACACACCCAAGGTCACACAGCATGGATAGGGACCGTAGGGCTTTTCCTGCTGGGCCAAGAGAGGCTATGGGAGGAGGTTGGGGGGGGTGGTGTGTGGTGCTTTTGCAAATTCCTACTTAAGACCAAGAAACCATAGGGTGTTCGTAAAAGAACAGGGATGACTTGATGGAGATGGAGGGTGTTGGAATCACCAAACCTCCCCTGGCACTCACACTTCTGCAGAACTGTGATTATTTATTCTTTGAATTTGAATGATTGGGTTTTTTCCCTCCAAATATTCCCTGAGGCTCACTCTGTATCATTAGTAGCAAATGGATTTGCAGGTGTGTAATTAGGCTGGAAAATTATAGACAGCCGGAAGCCTTGACTATGATTCTCCCACCTCCTGGGGAGGCCCCCAGGCCAGGAAATCAAGCCAGTTCCTGGGAAAGGGCTAGTGAACTGGCCAACTAGGGCCCTGTAAATCCACTGACCCGTCACTAACTTACTATGTGGCTCTGCTCTCTGGGCCCCTGGTTCCTGGTCTATAATCAGGAGGGGACAAGGGGAGAAGCAGCGTGGTGGGATTTAGATGCAAGCAGGCCTGGCAGTGGCAGGGCCATCCGTGAACTGAGCTGAGGACATTGCAGGCCTTGGCGTGGCTGTGAGGAGCTAGATGGCTGGAGATGGCAGAGGCCTTGTCCTCTCTCGGAAAGGGCAGATGATATTCTTTTTTGACCAACAAGCTTACCGTGTGCCCGACTGCACAAAGTCTACACAGACTCGCTTCAGCTTCTCCGCATTCCCAGAGGGGGCGTTTGCTATCCTGATGGACAAACAGACAGGGGACGCGACTGTCCAGTATCACTCGGTAGGTGTGAACCCAGGCAGTTTGGCTCGGCTTCCCCGCTCATTCCACAAACCTGCTGAATGTTTGCAGCCACCCTCCCACCTCACCTGCCTAGCATGGAGTCAGGTGCCCCACTGGCCCTACAGGTACACCCTCTGCCTTGCCCTCGGTTCCACCAACTATATCACCTGAGCCGCCTCACCTCTGGCTTCCATGCTTCAGTCCATGGCAAGCAACAGCAGGAGCTTGTAGGGTGGAGGTGAGAGAGACTGGGGGCTTGTTACCACCCCCTCCCTGCCGGGCCAGGTTGCACCCTCCATTAGTCAGGTGGCACTCTCCCCCGAGCCTCTGCCATCAGGGGCCGGGGCAGGGCTGTCTGCACTGACTGCTCCCACTATTGTAGGTTCAGGATGTTTCATCACCCCCAAATCCATCATTAAACACTTCCATCAGGATTCTGAGAGGGACCCTGGCAGAGACCCCTCTAGAAGGCTGCTCCTGCCCCCAAAGAACTCCTGGAAAAACCGTACCTTTGACTATATGGATCTTTTTCTTGGCAAAGTAATGTCTCTGCTTTTTAATACCCTGTCTAGAGGAAGGAAAGATTCCCATTATTACCATAAGGACTGTTTAACATGGATAGCCAAGCACAACACAGAAAACAATAAATCAACCTTGCATAAATATTGTGGGAGTGACTATCAAAAAGTAAAATAATAATCACAGGAAATGTGATGGTTAACTTTATGTGTCAGCTTGTTTGGGCCACAGGGTGTCTGAATATTTGGTCAAAGTTTATTCTGAGTGTTTCTGGATGAGACTAACTTGGGTTGGTGGACTGAACAAAGCAGATTGTCCTCCCTGATGTTGGAAGTGTCATCTAATCTGTGAAGAGCGTGAGTAGGACAAAATGTGGAGGAAGGGGGAATTCTTTCCCTCTGCCTGACTGTCTTAGAGTTGGGACACTGACCTTAGCCTACTGTCAGACTTGGACTAGAACTAGAACTTACATCATCACACGTCCTGGCCTTAGACGTTCAGACTCAGACTAGGACTATACCATCATCTCTCCTGGTACACACACACATATGTACACACTCACCCTGTTTCTCTGGAAAACCCTGACTAATCAGAAATATCATTTAGAATCCAGAAGCACATTAAGAAAATAGCACGCGTCTGTAACTAATCTTTACATGGTTCAATTTTTAAAAACCTAGTAAAGTAGATTAATATCATTAATGTAATATTATAGAATGTCATGAATAATAGATCAAAAGAGGAAGAAAATTGTTATTTTCTGTATAGATTCTGAAAAGGCATTTGAAAACTTCAATGTTAACTTCTGATTTTAGAAATCTTCTTGATAGAATAGAAAAGGATGGACACTTCCTTAATGAATAAGATCATGTGTGCATGTGTGCTAAGTCGCTTCCGTCATGTCCAACTGTTTGCGACCCTATGGAGTGTAGCCTGTCAGGCCCCTCTGTCCATGGATTCTCCATGCCCTCCTCCAGGGGATCTTCCCAACCCAGGGATCGAACCTGGATCTCCCACATTGCAGGCAGACCCTTTAACCTCTGAGCTACCAGGGAAGCCCTCTCCTGCATTGGCAGGTGTACTCTTTACCACTAGTGCCACCTGGGAAGCCCAGGATCATGCATAACAAGGCAAAATCCACCAGTATGTGTAATGGCGAGCAGTTTAAAGCATCCCACAAAGATTCATGGGCTAGAAAAATATGTCCCCTCTCACCTGTCTTGTTTAACATTACTCTGTAGATGTTAACTGTTATAATTTTACAAGAAAT
Source organism: Oreotragus oreotragus (assembly GCA_006410675.1). Classification (NCBI taxonomy): domain Eukaryota; kingdom Metazoa; phylum Chordata; class Mammalia; order Artiodactyla; family Bovidae; genus Oreotragus; species Oreotragus oreotragus. The sequence continues at coordinate 261,330 of SJYX01007603.1, read as the reverse complement.
GAAGAACATAAATATTGGAAAGAGACAAAAGTATTGTTATTCATATATGGTATTATGTGTTTGAAAAGCAGGATAAAATAGAATACTTATTATAAATAAGACAGCTTGGTAAGATAACTGGGTGCAAAATTAAAGCATAAAAAATAATAACTTTCCTATACATGAACAATGAGTTATAAATGATCCTTAAAGGAAAAATCCCATCTATGGAAATAGCGAAAAAGATAAAATACAGAAAATAAAATATGTAGCAACACATCAAATAGGAAAAATTCATGACACACATGAAAAAAATTTAAATGCTACTGGACTTCTAAAACAAAACGGGAATAAATGGAAAGAGATGCTTTGTAGGAAGACAGCAAATATAAGTCAGTTTTCCCTATATTATTACATACATTTAGAATGCTTCTAATAAAAATAAAACCACAGTTCCTAGGAGTGCATATTAATTAGTGTAGGATAATTGCTTAAAGGAAAAAACCTTGAGTATATAATGGTTAGAAAATGATGGATACTTATTTCTAGCTTACATAAAGCCCAAAATAGATGTTCCTGATTGGTGGGCATCTATGTGTGTGTCTTTCAATCAGACTTCTTTAATCTCTGGCTCTACTATTTTCAACACATGGTTTCCAGGGTAATTGTGTGCATCTGCCTGAAGCTGGCAGAGGAATATGAATGATTAAGCATGGGAAGTTTTTATGAGCCAGTCAGAGAATGAATACACATCACTTCTACTTGAATTCCATTGGCTAGAACTCTATCACATGATCACATTTAATTATAAGAAGAGCTATGCCACGTAGTCTGAGTGCTCAGAAAACAGGAGTGTAAAGCACTGCGTGTCATGGGAAAATTGAGATTCTAAAGTTCATGTGAAAACATTCATGAGGAACATTACAAACAGTTTTATGCAAAATTTGACAACTTGCATGCAGTGGATAATATCCCTAAGAATGTGAATCTAGAAAAACTGACAAAAGAAGTAATAGAAAACTTAAACATCCCCATATCTATTTTAAAAATGGAATTTGTAATAAAAATCCCTCCCACATGGATAACTCCAGGCCCAGATGGGCTTCATTAATGAGCTTTATCGAACATTTAAGGAAGAAATAATACCAATTCTACACAAGTTCTTTCAGGAAATAGGGCTTTTAAAAATCAGCAATGAATATTGAATTTTATTATATATGGAGTAGAAAAACTTCTGCTTCATTGACTATGCTGAAGCCTTTGACTGTGTGGATGACAACAAACTGTGGAAAATTCTTAAAGAGGTGGGAGACCACCTTACCTGCCTCCTGAGAAGTATGTGTGCAGGTCTAGAAGCAACAGTTAGAACTGGACATGGAACGATGGACTGGTTCCAAATTGGGAAAGGAGTGTGACAAGGCTGTATATTGTCACCCTACTTATTTAACTTACATGTAGAATATGTTATAGAAAACGCCAGGCTGGATGAATCATAAGAGTCAAGATTGCTGAGAAAAATATCAATAACCTCAGATATACAGATAAAACCACCTGCCATTAGGCAGAAAACAAAGAAGAACTAAAGAGCCTCTTGATGCTGGTGAAAGAAAAGAGTGAAAAAGCTGGCTTAAAACTCAACACTGAAAAAACTAAGATCACAGCATCTGGCCCCGTTACTTCATAGCAAATAGATGGGGAAAAATGGAAACATGACAGACTTTATTTTCTTGGGCTCCAAAATCAGAGGATAGTGACTGCAGCCATGAAATTAAAAGATGCTTGCCCCTTGGAAGGAAAGCTATGACAAGCCTAGAAAGCATATTAAAGAGCAGAGACAAAGGTCCACTTTGCTGTCAAAGGTCCATATAGTCAAAGCTATGGTTTTTCCAGTAGTCATGTACAGATGTGAGAGTTACCCTAAAGGGCACCATAAAGACAGCCAAGCACTGAAGAATTGCTGCTTTCAAACAGTGATGCTGGAGAAGACTCTTGAGAGTCCCTTGGACTGCAAGGAGATCAAACCAGTCAATCCTAAAGGAAATCAGTCCTGAATATTCACTGGAATGAATGATGCTGAAGCTGAAGTTCCAATACTTTGGCCCCCTGATGCGAAGAACCAAATTGTTGGAAAAGACCCTGATGCTGGGAAAGATTGAAGGCAAGAGGAGNTGAGAGTCCCTTGGACTGCAAGGAGATCAAACCAGTCAATCCTAAAGGAAATCAATCCTGAATATTCACTGGAATGAATGATGCTGAAGCTGAAGTTCCAATACTTTGGCCCCCTGATGCGAAGAACCAAATTGTTGGAAAAGACCCTGATGCTGGGAAAGATTGAAGGCAAGAGGAGAAGGGGGCAACGGAGGATGAGATGGTTGGACAGCATCACTGACTCAATGGACATGAGTTTGAGCAATGGATATGAGCAAACTCCAGGAGGTAGTGATGGACAGGGAAGCCTGGCATGTTGCAGTCCATGGGGTTGCAAAGACTGGATATGACTGAGTGACTGAACAACATCTATGAAGAAAATAATATGAGCACTTCCAACTTGATATGATTTCAGTTTTCTTAAATTTACCAAGCTTGCTTTGTGGCTCAGCATGTGATCTATCCTGCAGAATATTCCGTGGGCACTTGAAGAAAATGTATATTCTGCTGCCTCTGGGATGGTAGGGATGAAGGCTGACTGGAAAGGAGCATGAGGGAATCTCGGAATGATGGAAATGTTCTGTCTTGCCTTGAACGGTAGTTGTACATTGTACACAATTGCCAAAATTTAGTGAACTGAACACATTTGACCTGGGCATTTTATTATACATAAATGATATCACACAAAAACACAAAAAGAATAGCTGGGAGGATGATAAGAGAAAGAATCCAGGATTAGACACAAACACATGAGTTTTAAATTGATAAGGTATCGTTTCAAGTGAATGAGTAAAAATTGATTATTAAGTGATATTGAGGTAATTTGAAAAAAGAAATGATATCACACAAAAACACAAAAAGAATAGCTGGGAGGATGATAAGAGAAAGAATCCAGGATTAGACACAAACACATGAGTTTTAAATTGATAAGGTATCGTTTCAAGTGAATGAGTAAAAATTGATTATTAAGTGATATTGAGGTAATTTGAAAAAAGAGGGTTGGAATCACATATTACTGTTTACAGCAGCATAAATTTTGTGTGGATCAAAGATTTTAAAGTAAATGAAACCATGAAAGTATTGAAACAAACATGGATAATTCTTTTGTAGTTCTGAGTGTGGGAAAGAGAAAGATTTTCCCAAATTGATTCAAACCCAGAAGCCACAGAAGAAAATATGACTATAACCACTAAAATTTGATGTGTCCGATTTGAAAAAATACCACAAGTAAAATTTCAGGTTGTGCTAGTGGTAAAGAACCCACCTGCCAATGCTGGAGACATAAGAGATGTGGGCTCGATAAGAGGGCATGCCAATTCACTTCAGTGCTCTTGCCTTGAGAACTGCACATGGACAGAGGAGCTTGGTGGGCTATAGTCCACAGCATCACAAAGAAAAAAGGTAGACATGACTGAAGCGAATTAGCACACACACACACACACACACACACACACACATGAGAGTACATATATGTGTATATATACATATATATATACACACATATATATGAGAGGCCACGTGTCAATTTTTTAAAAGATCAATAATGTAAAATGGCCACACGACTTGAACAAATGGTTCATAGAAAGTGTATACAAACGGTTTCTGAAAGGAGGAAAATATGTCCATGCTCAGTTATAGTAAGAGAAATGGCAACAAAAACTGGATCAAAGTTACCACTTCCCCCAGTAGATGGCAGAGACCAAAATTTTAGATAATGCACTGTTTTTGTGAGAGTGTAGGGCAGCAAGTTCTCTCATGCATTGTTGACTGGAGTAAAAATTGTTACAATCCTTGAGAAGACAATCTAGAGATAGCTATCAAATATAAAACTGCAGATGCCCTGTGACCCAGGCATTCAACTTCTAGGAATTAATTCAACAGATGCACTTCCACATGTCCAGAAAGATGAATGACAGAGATATGCAGGGGAGCCTTGTTTGCAGTGGCAGATCATGGCCATCAAGAGGAGGCTGGTTACATGAATGACCATGGCTGGATATAACGGTATTTCATGACACTGCTTGAAGTAGATTAATGTGGGCTTTAGAACATAGACTCTGGAGCCAGAATGCCTGGGTCCTAATCCCAGCTCTGCCACCACTGGCTGTGGGACTGACTTTAGGACAGTTACCTAACTTAACCTCTCTGTGCCTCAGTTTTCTAACCTCTAAAATGGGATGAGTATCAAGAATAATAATGTCACCCATCTTAAACTGTTGTGCTGAGGAGTAAATGAGTAAAATTGGTCTTATGGTATTTAGACCAGGGAGTGAAGTGAAGTGAAAGTCACTCAGTCGTGTCTGACTCTTTGCGACCCCATGGACTATACAGTCCATGGAATTCTTCAGGCCAGAATACTGGAGTGGGTAGCTCTTCCCTTCTCCAGGGGATCTTCCCATCCCAGGGATCAAACCCAGGTCTCCCGCATTGCAGGCAGATTCTTTACCTGCTGAGCCACCTGGGAAGCCCAGGGAGTGACACATGGCAAGTACTACATATGGATAGACTATATTTATTACCAATCTGAAAAACCTGTATTAATATACCAAGTACAAAAAAACCAAGGTGCAGTTCTAGTAATATAAAATCAGGGTGTGGAGGAGAGTTGAACGTATTTATGCCTGCATATGCATAAAATATATTCCCTGGTGGCTGAGACGATAAAACGTCTGCCTCTAATGCGGGAGACCTGGGTTCGATCTCTGGGTTGGGAAGATCCCCTGGAGAAGGAAATGGCAACCCACTCCAGTATTCTTGCCTGGAGAATCCCATGGACGAAGGAGCCTGGTGGGCTGCAGTCCACAGAGTCACAGAGGGTCAGAGACTAACATACACACACACACACACACACACGCATAAAATATCTCTAGAAGGCACTAGAAACCAGAAATTGCATCTGGGGAGTGATTGGGGTAGAAGACAGTTCTCAATGAATAACTTGTATACTATTAAACATTTTTTTTTTACTGAGTATATATATTATCTATTCCAATTTTTTAAAATAAAAATTCATATTTTGAAAAAAACTCCCTTATATGATGGAACTGTGTCCTTATTATGGTGGTGGTTAAACAAACCTATACACAGAACTGTACATAAAAGTAAATTTTTCTGTATGGTAATTAAAAAATAAAAAATTGAAGAAAGAGTATCCTTTTGGCTCCAATGCAGAATACAGAGCAAGCCTGGCCCTCCAGAAGGTCAATGAGGAGCTGATTGCATTTTAAGGGAAAAGAAATTCTTAGAACCTGGGAAAGGAGCATCATGGTGGGGACAGGGAGGAGAGAATTCAGAAGTGTAGAGGAAAAAGGCTTGTGCTCCATTCTTTATGAACCACACCCCAACTTTGTACATCCTGTTTGCTGGGTGCTGTGCACACTCTTCTCACAACAATCCTAGAAGATAATGGTTACTTTCTGTCATCTCAGTTTTCCAGATGAGGTTAAACTGACTTGCCCAAGATATAAGTAGAAGAACCTTTGAACCAGGCCTGACACCAAAACTGGTTCTTTTTGAAACTGCACTCCTTGGATGGGATTCAAACCCAACCAAAACTCAGACTGGGGCTTGAACCCACGATTCCTTACTTGGGAGGGGACTCAAACTCACTGTCTTTTAACTGAAACTTCTCACCTGGTATCAAAATTTATTGAAGCCCAGGTTCTTTTGCCTCTCTGCAGAAAGAATTCAGCATGAGGCAAAGCAATAGGTAAAGCATGAGATAATTACCATAGGCTGCTTGTGAGAGATACTAGCAGGCCAGCAAGGGAGCACAGTTCCAAGAGCAAAGGGGGTTACATTTTTATAATCAAAGAAAAATGGGGAAAGGAGAAGACCACCTTCTTCCTCATGCTTGGGCAGATGTCAAGGCTTCCGTCAATTCTTCCTTTGACCCTATATGGTCCAACTGGGACTGTCATGGTGCTATTTAAATCATATGTATATTAGAAAAAGGATTGTAATACTTACTAAAACATGGTAATTCATCTCAGGTTTTGGTATAATATCCTTTTTCCCCTGTTTTCTTTTTTTACATTCTTATTTATTTGGCTGTGTCAGGCTTTAGCTGCAGCATACAAGATCTTTGTTGCATCACATGGGATCGTTCATTTAGACGCATAGATTCTCTAGTCGTGTCATACAAGCTCCAGAGCATCCAGGCTCAGTAGTTATGGTGCTGGGCTTAGTTGTTCTGTGGCACATGAGATTTTAGTTCCTCAACCAGGGATTGAACCCATATCCCTTGCATTGCAAGGCAGAGTCTAACTTCTGGACCACCAGATAAGTCCCTCCCCTAGTATTTATTTAAATCTTTCACCTATATTCCTGTGTTGGTTACATGCACAAATGCTACTCTTCAAGGACCATTAACTCTGTGACTTCATGTAACAAGATTCTGATCCTGTATCTATTGTCTTGTGTTTAACTATCAGGTTTTGTGGCTTGATTGTGCCTGGCACTTGATGTACCTGGTCTTCCTTCAAGGAGGTATAGATTGGTGCTAGGTTACTGGATTCTTTTCTAGGGTGGTCATTAGCTTACAACAGTCTCTCAAACTCCCTTAAAATTCCCTTTCTGTCTTTAATCCCCTAGTGGGATTTTTAAACTATTTAATTATCCTACTCTATCCTTATCATTTTTAGCACAAAAGACTCCCTTTCTCTAGTAAACTAGATCTGGGGAAGTCTGGGAAGGCTTCACAGAAGAGGTGACATTTGAACTGGGGCCTTGAAGTTTATCTAGGGTTCTATCCTGTTTCATCCATTGGAGAAGGAAATGGCAACCCACTCCAGTGTTCTTGCCTGGAGAATCCCAGGGACAGGGGAGCCTGGTGGGCTGCCATCTCTGGGGTTGCACAGAGTCGGACACAACTGAAGTGACTTAGCAGCAGCAGCACCCTGTGCAATTCAAGTGGTGCCATTCACAAGGTAATCTCTGTTACTGGCTCCCCCTGCAGTTGTGCAGGGCAACTCTGAGTTCTTCACAGTGAAATGGAGAAGGTGCTCTTGTTAGTTTTCGCTGTCTAATAAACGGCTTCCCAAATTCAGCCTCTCAAATTCATGCTCTATTGGTTTCAAACAATAAACATTTACAGGTCAGCTGGCTAGTTCTTCTGAACTCAGGTGAGCTTATTCCTGCACCTGAGTCAGCTGGTGAGTCAACTGTAGGGTGATCAACCATCCTGGTTTGCCTGGAACTGCCCCAGTTATAGCACTGAAAGACCCACATCCCAGGTGGCCCCTCAATCCCGGGCAAACTGAAGCAGTGGGTTGCCCTAGTTGGCTGGGGGCTGTCAGGTCTAGGCGGGCCTGGGTGAGGGTGGATGGGACCTCTCTCTGCAGTTCCTTCATCCTCCAGTGGGCTAGCCCAGGCTATCCTCATGGCAGCAACGACAGGGGTCCAAGAGAGCGAGTAGACATGTGTGTCCTCTTAAGGCCGAGGCTCAGAACCAGCCCGTTGTCATTCTGCCACATCCTATTGATCAAAACAAGTCATAAGACCAGGGGTAGAAAAATAACTTTTCCCTTTTTATGGGAGATGAACATTGCAAGGGGCATCGATATGGGAGCAAAGTTGGAAAACGGGCCCGTTTCAAAACCAACTTGTCTTGACTGAGGTGAAGCAATAAGCCCAGCTGACCTGTAAATGCTTAGTTTTTAAAAACTACTCTACTGAATTTGGGAGGTTACATAGCAAAATCTAACCTACCTCCACTCATGAGGTATATTTGGGAAGTGGCAGGAGTTCAGTGTGGCTGGAGAATAGTGGGCTGTCAGAAGATGGGAGAATGATAATAATGGCTGAATCTGCGTGTTTTCTCATTTCCTAGACTGGCAGATGAGTACAATAGGAGACAGATTGTGATTCCTTTATGCAGATGAGAAAGACCAGGGCCCAGGTAGGTCAGGCACACACCCAAGGTCACACAGCATGGATAGGGACCGTAGGGCTTTTCCTGCTGGGCCAAGAGAGGCTATGGGAGGAGGTTGGGGGGGGTGGTGTGTGGTGCTTTTGCAAATTCCTACTTAAGACCAAGAAACCATAGGGTGTTCGTAAAAGAACAGGGATGACTTGATGGAGATGGAGGGTGTTGGAATCACCAAACCTCCCCTGGCACTCACACTTCTGCAGAACTGTGATTATTTATTCTTTGAATTTGAATGATTGGGTTTTTTCCCTCCAAATATTCCCTGAGGCTCACTCTGTATCATTAGTAGCAAATGGATTTGCAGGTGTGTAATTAGGCTGGAAAATTATAGACAGCCGGAAGCCTTGACTATGATTCTCCCACCTCCTGGGGAGGCCCCCCAGGCCAGGAAACCAAGCCAGTTCCTGGGAAAGGGCTAGTGAACTGGCCAACTAGGGCCCTGTAAATCCACTGACCCGTCACTAACTTACTATGTGGCTCTGCTCTCTGGGCCCCTGGTTCCTGGTCTATAATCAGGAGGGGACAAGGGGAGAAGCAGCGTGGTGGGATTTAGATGCAAGCAGGCCTGGCAGTGGCAGGGCCATCCGTGAACTGAGCTGAGGACATTGCAGGCCTTGGCGTGGCTGTGAGGAGCTAGATGGCTGGAGATGGCAGAGGCCTTGTCCTCTCTCGGAAAGGGCAGATGATATTCTTTTTTGACCAACAAGCTTACCGTGTGCCCGACTGCACAAAGTCTACACAGACTCGCTTCAGCTTCTCCGCATTCCCAGAGGGGGCGTTTGCTATCCTGATGGACAAACAGACAGGGGACGCGACTGTCCAGTATCACTCGGTAGGTGTGAACCCAGGCAGTTTGGCTCGGCTTCCCCGCTCATTCCACAAACCTGCTGAATGTTTGCAGCCACCCTCCCACCTCACCTGCCTAGCATGGAGTCAGGTGCCCCACTGGCCCTACAGGTACACCCTCTGCCTTGCCCTCGGTTCCACCAACTATATCACCTGAGCCGCCTCACCTCTGGCTTCCATGCTTCAGTCCATGGCAAGCAACAGCAGGAGCTTGTAGGGTGGAGGTGAGAGAGACTGGGGGCTTGTTACCACCCCCTCCCTGCCGGGCCAGGTTGCACCCTCCATTAGTCAGGTGGCACTCTCCCCCGAGCCTCTGCCATCAGGGGCCGGGGCAGGGCTGTCTGCACTGACTGCTCCCACTATTGTAGGTTCAGGATGTTTCATCACCCCCAAATCCATCATTAAACACTTCCATCAGGATTCTGAGAGGGACCCTGGCAGAGACCCCTCTAGAAGGCTGCTCCTGCCCCCAAAGAGCTCTGTGTTGTATCACCAATAATTCTTCCTCTTCCCTCTCCCTGCCCCCCAAGACCTTACCCTGTGGACACAGTTGATCAGGGTTGGGAGGAAAGCAGGATGATCAAACTGGTTCCCGGTAAAGGAGAGTTTTCCACCCATTGGTCCCTGCAAATCTCCAGAGCCAGTACTTAATATTTCCCTTTAATCAACTCTTTTCTGTCCAAATTTTTAAAAAATTGAATCTGAGTTTTTTGAAATTAATTTTTAATTTTAGAACAGTTTTAGATTTATAGGAATATTGTGAAGAATATTATAAGTTCAGAGATCGACCGACTCGCAAACTTATTTTAAAAGGAAATATTTTCATTATTCCTGCAAGTGAAATCAGCATGATTTGCCTCAAGTAGACTTTAATCTTAAAAATGAACACTGAAAACTAAACAACGTTGCCAAATTTTTTTAATTAAAATAAAAAATTAACAGCCCAATAGAAGTATTATAAATCTGGTTGATTTACATAATGCATTTTGCATGCAGAATTGGCTAGGATGTGTGTGTGTATGTGTGTAGGCAAAAGAGGAGGCAGTATATGAAGCTCTCCCCAGGGCCATCACCAGGCACCAGGCAGTTTTCCATCAAGAGAGCCCTGCCAAAGTCCTCCAAGGAATGAGCCAGCATAGTACAGCCAGTGTTGATGGAGTGCTGCCTCTGGTGGGGCAGCGTTTTGATATCTTACATTTACTAAGTTGTCAGAGCCTCGGGACCACCTGATGAGGTAATACCTACTGTTACCATCTCAGTCTTTAGATGGAGACACTGAGGCAGGTCAAGGAACCGGTTCAAGGCCACAGGACAGACCCACATGGAGGCAGTCGGGCTACCAAGCCTACACTTGGCTGTGCATTGCTGTTCCCTGTTACTGACAGCAGAGGAAACAGACTCTTTTCTTATCCCGCTGCAGGCTCGCTGGACCAGGTCAGCAGCCCCAGCCTCATCTCTGTTCTCTCCCTCTGTCTGTTCTCGGCTCTGCAGCCCAGTGCTCTCGAATCCACCAAGCTCTGTCCTGCCCTCGCTCAGCGCCCTCCAGGCATGTCCCCAACTCTTCAGTTTTATTCTCCCCCTCCAACTTTGTACTCTGAAATTCCTCTATAAGAGGTGAAAGACTAGAAAACGAACACCCTATGTCCTTTTCCAAGATTTAACGATGGCTGACATTCTCCATCTACCTCTGCGTGTTCTATTTTGAATTGAAACAAAACCTTTCCTCATGTGTCCTTGGCAATAACACCAGGCTTGATGTACTTGTTATTTTTTCTAAATATATTATAAAATAAATATATTACTGTGAGAAAAAAAGCTATTTGGCCATATACCTCCTAAAATCACCCTGTGCCTCCCTTCTGACATGAGTGCCACATACTGGGGAATCTCCATGGGCCCCTACATTGTTTGCAGCAAGGATGTGACATGGACTCACTAGCTCCCTCTGGTGGCAGGGCTGGGAGCTGTGTGGGGAGGGTCCCTGGGGGTCTGGGTAGGGAAGGCAGGGGCATCTTGGGGATCTTCCACTAGCCTGGGAAGGGAGGAAGACAGTACAGACAAGGCTTAGCACTGGCCGCACTGGCTGTTCCCTATACTCTTCCTGTGTATTTGGGGGCACCTTCCCTGCCTTTAGGTGGGTGACTGCTCAGCTGTCTCTCTCAGAGGGACCTGCTGACCACCCAGCTACATGGTCGCCACCGCACTCACCCCGCTTAATTTCTCCTCAAACCATGGTGTTGTTTTCTACGCTCGTCTGTCAACTCCACACGGGCAAGGACACAGCCCTCTTTACTCAGCACCGCACCCCTGTGCCTGGCACAGAGCCCGACACGAGCACGCTCTGAGGAAGCAGTTGTTGAATGAGCAGATGAATGAATGGATCGGTGGCCTGGGCTTCAGACTCGGAGTCTAGGTCCGGTGCTCTCCCTAGGACCACCCCAGCCTCTGCTTGCATGCCCTCTGTGATGGGGATCTCAGTCCCTACATTTCTGAAAGATAACCATATTTGAAGAGTTTCTTTCAAGACGTCTTGAAATGATTTTTTATGTTGTCCCCCAAACTGGGACTTATGTTTCTTTCAAGCAGTAGTGTCACTCCCCTAGGAAATGAGAGGGAGTTTGTGCCTGCCAGGGACTTGGGGAGGGCAAGGCCCCTCTGCTTTCTCCTGACTGCCATTATGCCTATTTCTGAATTAGATCCCAGTTTCACTTCAGCCTCTGGGGCTCCATGGAGTCTTCATTCTCCACCCCCATTCCCTACTGTTGGAGCAATGGGAACATTGTCCTCTCGCCTGGGAGGCCTTGTTGACAAAATCCTGAACTGGAGGAGGCAGTGGAAAGGGCTCCAGCTGGGACCCAGCAGGCCTGGGTTCTCTGCCACAGACTCACTGTGGAACTCTGATGAACCTTACCTTCCATACCCGTAAAACGGAGATAGGGAGCTTGTTCTGAGCCCAAGGATGAGAAACTATCCCAGGTCAGATTTCCAGTCCCCAGGGTCCTTCTCCAAATAACTATGAACCCCCTCATTGCCAGAGGCCCTGGGCACAGATTAGCGGTAGAGAAGCACCACAGGGCACATTTTGCCTAAGCACAGGCAGAACTGGAGCAGAAGAACCAGGCGAGGGGCCCCTGCAGCGGCCTCATTCTGAGCTGTCAGTGTGCTGCATGAGACAAATCAAGTTCATTTAAAAAGTCAGAGAGGGCTGGGGTAACTTGGCCACAAACTGTGTTTCTTGGCCACCTTGGCCGAGGAGCTGGCAAGGCTGCCCTTTGGAAGGCCCAGCCCAGTATCTGCCATGTCCACCTGCCCTCCCCACAGGGCACACAGAGCCTGAGCACCCCGGCTTTGCTCAGGTCGTGCTCTCCTGACATACCTGACATGCTCTCCCTGACTGGCTCAGCCCCGCCGCTCCTGGTCCAGAACAGGGTCTAGTGGAAGTTGTGGTGCTCCTAGTCGTGAGGTACCTGGGCCAGTAGTCCCAGTTCAAGGCCCAGTTCTGGAGTGAGGGCTGCCCCCTGCCTGGGGCATTGACCCTTTCAGTGGGTCAGGAGCCAATCAACCCCCAGTCTCCAGCAGGAATGCCTCCTATTGGGGCTCTCATATCGTGTAGTGACCACCCATGCTTCGGGGTCAGCACCAGGATTCCATGAAGCCCTGCTAGAATGGCTCAGTGCAGCCTCTAACTCCTAGGCACACAAGTTTCCCCCGAGGTGAGAAGGTCCTGGCTGGGCCAGCAGGACCGTCCCTGATCACCCTGTGAAATGCCAGCACCGTCCTCACCTCAGCACGTCCAGTCTCCCTTCTCCGGGCTGTCCTCTGAGCATGGCCCTCATTGCCATCTGATGGACTTTAAACCGGCTGATTGATTTTCTGGCTCTCCTATGAGAAGTAAGCTCTCTGAGGGAGGGCCTTTGTCCTTTCTGTTTGCTTTCATATCTCTGTGTCTAAGCAGTGCCTGTGTGCAGTAGTCTCAAATGCTAATTAAACAAAGAATGAATAGAAGGAAGGGTGCACAGCACACGCCCAGGCCTAAGGTGTGAAAAGGGTCTGAAAAGGAAGAGGTGTGGGAGGGTTTGGAAAGGAATTCAAATGCAGAATTCCTGCAGGTGAGGTAGGAAAAGGTAGTAAGGCCTAGACCGAGAAGGATTTTGAAAGCTGTCAGTGTGCTGCATGAGACAAATCAAGTTCATTTAAAAAGTCAGAGAGGGCTGGGGTAACTTGGCCACAAACTGTGTTTCTTGGCCACCTTGGCCGAGGAGCTGGCAAGGCTGCCCTTTGGAAGGCCCAGCCCAGTATCTGCCATGTCCACCTGCCCTCCCCACAGGGCACACAGAGCCTGAGCACCCCGGCTTCGCTCAGGTCGTGCTCTCCTGACATACCTGACATGCTCTCCCTGACTGGCTCAGCCCCGCCGCTCCTGGTCCAGAACAGGGTCTAGTGGAAGTTGTGGTGCTCCTAGTCGTGAGGTACCTGGGCCAGTAGTCCCAGTTCAAGGCCCAGTTCTGGAGTGAGGGCTGCCCCCTGCCTGGGGCATTGACCCTTTCAGTGGGTCAGGAGCCAATCAACCCCCAGTCTCCAGCAGGAATGCCTCCTATTGGGGCTCTCATATCGTGTAGTGACCACCCATGCTTCGGGGTCAGCACCAGGATTCCATGAAGCCCTGCTAGAATGGCTCAGTGCAGCCTCTAACTCCTAGGCACACAAGTTTCCCCCGAGGTGAGAAGGTCCTGGCTGGGCCAGCAGGACCGTCCCTGATCACCCTGTGAAATGCCAGCACCGTCCTCACCTCAGCACGTCCAGTCTCCCTTCTCCGGGCTGTCCTCTGAGCATGGCCCTCATTGCCATCTGATGGACTTTAAACCGGCTGATTGATTTTCTGGCTCTCCTATGAGAAGTAAGCTCTCTGAGGGAGGGCCTTTGTCCTTTCTGTTTGCTTTCATATCTCTGTGTCTAAGCAGTGCCTGTGTGCAGCAGTCTCAAATGCTAATTAAACAAAGAATGAATAGAAGGAAGGGTGCACAGCACACGCCCAGGCCTAAGGTGTGAAAAGGGTCTGAAAAGGAAGAGGTGTGGGAGGGTTTGGAAAGGAATTCAAATGCAGAATTCCTGCAGGTGAGGTAGGAAAAGGTAGTAAGGCCTAGACCGAGAAGGATTTTGAATGCTAGACTGAAGGTTATCCAACCAGTCCATTCTGAAGGAGATCAACCCTGGGATTTCTTTGGAAGGAATGATGCTAAAGCTGAAACTCCAGTACTTTGGCCACCTCATGCGAAGAGTTGACTCATTGAAAGGACTCTGATGCTGGGAGGGATTGGGGGCAGGAGGAGAAGGGGACAACTGAGGATGAGATGGCTGGATGGCATCACGGACTCGATGGACCTGACTCTGAGTGAACTCTGAGAGATGGTGATGAACAGGGAGGCCTGGCGTGTTGCAATTCATGGGGTCGCAGAGTCGGACACGACTGAGCGACTGAACTGAGCTGAACTGAACTGAAGGTTAGAGGGGAGTGAGAGCTTGGTAGGATGTTAGATGGGGGAGCAATAGGAACACATGTGGGTTTAGAAAGACCCTTCTGGCTGGGTGAGAGGAAGGATAGTGGGGTAGTGGGGACGAGTGGGATTGGAGAGAACAGTTGGGGCACATGAAATTAGGCAAGACAGGGCGGGCACGTGGGGGAGGGCTGTGGTGGGGCTTGGAGGGTGCGCAGGCCTGGACTGGGCAGGCACTGACAGGCAGGAGGGCACAGCGGAGGTGAGCATCCCCTGCGGCCGGCTCTGCCTAGTCAGCCTCACCCCACAGGGCTGCCCCATGAGGGGCAGGGAGCCAGGGGACTCAGCCTGGCCCTGCCTCTCTGGACTCCAGGGAGGCACAATGCCTTCCATTAATGGCAGGAGACTGCAGCCAGCATTGCCCACCGAGTGCTGCCCTGTGGCGTGTGGAACTCCCCAGTGAGGGGAGCTCAGCTGATGCCACATGCCTGGCTCCTGAGGCTTCAGGCGTGCAGCTTTGTGGGAGAAGCGAACTGTCACTGACTGAGCACCTACTCTGTGCCAGGTGTGGGATGGATGCTTTATATGCATTTGATCCTTACAAACAGCAAGGCAGGTCTGCACCCCCAATTTACAGATAGGGAAACTGAGACCCAGAGAAGCTAAGTAGCTTGCTGGAGTCACCTGGCAGCAGAGTTCTTTCTACTCTACCATGCTGCCTTCTGAAAGGAAGCCAGACAGAAGGCACAGAGAAAAGGGATTTATGATCAGCACAGCAGCCCAGCAATGGAGGGGCTGCTTGGGAGGGGAATGGCCTGCCCCAGGCAATTAGAGACCCAGGGAATGCTTGCCAGTGTCTCTGTGGAGGGGAGGAAATGGTGAGCTATCTTCTGGTTCCCCTTCCGCTTCCAGCCAGGCATCTCACAGGAATGGACGGTCTGAGCTGAGGGGTGGCTTTGTCCCTGCCCCAGGTCCCCACAGACGGCCTTCCCCGAAGCAAAGTCCCCTTCCTCTGAATGGAACCGATACTCTGAAAAGTCATGGGGTGCCACCTTTCCCTGCTCTGTATCACATAGTGGAAACAACACAGGCCCAGAGAGGAAATGGGGCTGGCCCAAGTCACATTTGTGCCTTTGGAGGATTGGACCAAATGGACTGTTCAGTGGTGTCCAAGGCCCTGGCACTGTCTAGTCGGCTGGGCCCAGCCCTGTCTCAGCCACCATGATTGCCCCAGCTGTTAACCACATGCCTGTGGCCAGAGTTTCTCCGGGAACCAGGGACCTGGAGTTCCTATGACTCCCAGCGCTGTCTCCAATACTGGCTTTGGGAACTCTGCACACACCTCCACAGGTGTTCAAGCTGGAAGTGTGGGTGGGGCCATGGCACCTTATTTCTTAACGTGACTTGAGGGCTGGGCTGCCTGTCCGTCCCCACTGCCTCAGGTTCCATCTAATACGCAGCTTCCCTTTTGGTCTCAGGGGCATCTCTCAGGTGGCCAGTCGCTATTGGAGGGCTAATGACCCAAGTCCTCCACCAATTCTACATGTTCCAGACCCGATGAAGGGGATGCGGACTCGAGTCCGGGGTCTGAGTCCTAGCTCTCCTCCAAGCTGTGTGACCTTGGGCAGGTTCCCTTGCATCTCTAGGCCTCAATTTCCTGAGGGTTCAAATATTCCTAGGGCAGGACACAGCATGTACTGTAGTGTTTTTTTTTTTAATCAAATTGGTTGTCAACATTTTAAACACAAAAGATTAGGAAAGTTCATCCAAAAAAAAAAAAAAATCTAGGTTTTCAGGTTTTCTTTAAAAATGAAAAGATCTGGGCTCCCTGGGTTCCCATGCCTGTCAGGTAACAGTCCACTAGAGTGAGTCATTCTCCAATCCTTACAGGCCAGGGAGCCCTTAGAAGCTGGTGGATTTTCTACCTTTGAGTCAAGCTGGGAGTCCCCAGCCTCATGCCTCAGGGTCCTCAGAGCTCCTGGCTCAGCCCTGGTCATTGGATGGGTGCTGGGTTGATGAATGAATGAATGAATAAATAAGTGAACACAGCAAAAATGATAATAATAATGCTTGCTCCTTGTCCCACACTTTCCCAGAGGAGTACAAGGAGGTACTTGCATTTTATAAATTTTGGAGTTCCAGGAATAACAAATGTATGTGTAGCACTCACCAGGTGCCTCTGTGTGTGGGGGTGGGGGGGTGCACGCGCATGCGTGCTCAGTTGCTTAGTCGTGTCTGACTCTTTGCAACCCCACAGACTGTAGCCTGCCAGGCTCCTCTGTTTATGGGACTCTCCAGGCAAGAATACTAGAGTGGGTTGTCATTTCCTTCTCCAAGGGATCTTCCTGACCCAGAAATCCAACCTGCATCTTCTACTTGGCAGGTGGATTCTTTATCTCTGAGCCACCTGGGAAGCCCACCAGGTTGCCCTGGCCAAAGTAATTTTCTTCCATTATCTCATTTGCCCCTTGCCATGGTCTATGAGGTGGGACTTCTCCATCCTGGGGAGGACAAGGTAACAGGAAACAGTACGCTGCTCCCAGGGTTGGTGGGAGGATTAACTGAATTAAGGAAGCTAAAGTGGCTGGAAACGAGCCTGGCATACAGCAGGTGCTCAGTAAGCACTGGCCATCGACACACAGCCCAGGCGTTTTCACAGCAGTGATCTCACGTTGGTGAACAGATGAGCCCCCCGAGCTGGGAGGGCTTGGCACTTGCTCAAGATGGCAGGGCAAGTGGCTTGGAGAAGATTCTTGGATGGGTAGACACATGACTTCTCGCGATGGGGCTCAGAACTTCCATGCATCCCTCCGTATGTTCCTGACAAAAGCCCTGATTCACAGCTTAGAGGATGGAAGCTCAGTCCTTCCCCAGGTCACAGAGCTCAGGGTGGATTCAGAGCCAGGTACGGGAGAGTTCACAGCCTGAATTCTTGGAATGAAGGAAGTGATGAGTACTCATTTGGTCATTGTGAGAACACAGAATAAAAAAAAATAAAGTAGTAGTTAAAGTTTCTGTAGCTTTTAATTACCATGCCAGGGCTGTTCTAAGTATTTTGCCCGAGTTAAGTGGTTTCACCCACCCATCAACGGTACCAGACAGTCCTCCTATTGTTATCTCTCCGTCACAGATCAGGGACCTGAGGCACACCGAAATTAAGTAACATGCCCAAGGCCGCAAGCTAGTGAGCCTTAGAGCCAGGAGTTGATTCCAAGCCTTCCAGCTCCAGAGTCCTTGCTGTAAGCCATTGTGCTGTGAACAGAGGGCGCCGTGCATAAAGTGTGTTCTGAATCCCAAACCCACAGGGATCCTTCCCATCAGCTGCATCGTCAGTGTGTTAGCTGCAGAGCTAGCAATGAAGATGCAGGCCCCTGGGGTTCCTGTCTCAAGCTGCTCCCCACCCTCATCACTCCAGCCCCACCCCAGGGTCTAGTCGGGTGCATAGCCCATAACCACCAGGACAGAGAACAGCCCGAGAGCAATGCAGGAGCCTGGACATCTATCTCCCTAGAAACCCAAGTCGGCGCCGGCCCAGCTGATGCAGGGAGGGGGCCCCGTGATTCCTCCTGTCCTGCATCCTCGGGCTCCCGGCTCTCGGTTCCTGAGCTTAGACAGCAGACTCGGCAGCAGGCCCTACGGCTGGGAGCCATGGCCGCACTGCCGTCTCCTGTCCTGTACCCCACCCTCCAGCTCCCCCTGAGTGAGGATACTTACGGCATGGTTTCACTCTGCCCTTTCCAGTTCCTGGGCCTTTGCTTGGCTACTCCCTCTGCCTGAGGGCTGTCTCACAGCCCTAGGGAAAGACCTCCTTTTCCCTGTAAGCGGTGTGCCCCACATTCCTCTGAAACCCGAAGGCCTCCATGGCCCCTTTCATGCCTCATCACACACCACTGTGATGGTGTGCCTGTCTGTTGCAGTCCCTGGCCTGTTCACCTAATAGTTTTACATAAGCACACGATCCACTGCTAACAACTATGACAGACTCAGAAACACGCAAGTGCATAGAAATATACACCCTCTTCTCATAGGGTGCATCCACACAGCCAAAGGCCCATGCACGTAGTATGAGACACCCATATACGTGCTTACACTCAAGCAAGCAACAAGGCGTTATCTAACTTTACACCCATACAGGTACACACGTACAGAGGCACAAACACACTCACAGCACACAGTCCAAGCAGACAGGGCCAAGCTACCCACAGAGCATCACATACTGCGGAAATGGCTTTTACACTCCTGAACACAGACACGGAGTTCCAATCACGCAGAAACACGCAACCCCAGCTGCACGTGGAAACGCCCAACTGCCTCCATACTGGAGTCACTCCCCGGGTGGGCTGGCCGGCTCCGACCTGAGGCTTGGAGGAGACGACCTGGAGCCCAGGTAGCAGGGCCTGGGAAACCAGGCCACCACCTCCTGCTGGAGCTCTCGCCTGGAGGGGAATGACATGTCTATTGGGCTCCTGGGTGGAGGGTGCCATGTGAGAGGGGTGCTCTTGGGCTGACTCCTGGCTCCTGTTTCCTTTTCGCCACTTGTGCTTTCAGACCAGCAAGCCCCTGCCCTCTAGCTAGGCCCCAAGCTGTTTTCCAGGTGCCCTTAGTAGCTTTGCCCTTAAATAAAAAGAACCAGGATTTATCAGCATTTGCTTACCACAGGGCCGAACTGGGAGAACACCGCCCCAGTGGCCTCATGGGGATCACACTGGTCCCGGCTCTCACAGCGCTGACAGTAGTGGGAGGGATTCTTGGGACACCTGACATATAGGATTATTCTGCCCATTTAAAATAAACATGGAAATGGCAGCTCAGAGAGGTGAAGGAACTTCCCTAAAGTAACACAACCAGGGAGTGGTGGGGCAGAAATGGACCAGCCTTCCCAAAGGGAGCTCCTGGTCCCTGGGCTCCCAGGATAGCCCTGGGTCACCCTCACCTACTCTCAAGGGAAGAAGCAAGAGTTAGGAGACCCCAGGCCAGGGTGGAGTCTTTTTTGGGGGTCTGGGGAGGTGGTGAGATTGATTTTGCTGGGATACAGCCTGGCCTTTCTGCCTCTGGGAGGCCAACTCCTTGACATATCAGGAGAGGGGCTCCAGGCCTATACTCCCAGCCCCATTTCTGGGTCTGAACAGACTGTCACCCAGTTACCAAGTAGAGCCAGCATCCATGCAGGTTCCTGTGGGAACATGAAGCCCCTCATCCCTGAAGGAATTGAGCATCTCAGGCTATTGTGGGCACAGCAAGGGAACAGCTGGAGCTGGTGCCAAGGGTTTCAGAGATTACCCCAGGAAATGCTTAGAGCTAAGAGACCTCCATGGGGCTTCCCCGGTGGCTCAGATGGTAGCGTCTGCCTGCAGTGCAGGAGACCTGGGTTCGATCCCCAGGTTGGGAAGATCCCCTGGAGGAGGGCATGGCAACCCACTCCAGTATTCTTGCCTAGAGGATCCCATGGACAGAAGAACCTGGCCAGCTACAATCCATGGGGTCGAAAAGAGTTGGACATGACTGAGTGACTCACACACACATACACACACACGAGATCTCCATGCCAGCTGATTGCCTTTAAGAATTAGGCAAGACAGCCAGGAGCAGAAAGAAATCATGTTTAGTGGAAGCATGAAACTGCTCCTGGCCTGAGCCTCCTCGCCTGCTGAACTCCAGTGGAGATTTTCAAAGTATGTTCCCCACTTGGCAAAGGGGCCTACGTGGAGTGCCGCCAGCTTTGAGGTTCTAAGATTCCTCGCCACCCTTCAGCAGAAGCACTCAGTGCGACTGCAGGCCCACCAGTCTTATTTTTCCTTTCTGGATCCACAGGAAGACTGCATTTCTCACCTAACTTGCCAAGGTGACAAAGGCCAGTAACTGGGTTCTTTGGAAGGAGCGTGAGCAGAAGCAAGGTACAGACCCAGCTTTAAATCCCCACTGTGACACTGTTGGCTCTTTTCTTTGTTTCCCATAGTGACAATGTATTGAAATTACATTATCTATAGGGTATGGCTTCCCTAGTGGCTCAGATGGTAAGCCTGCAATGAGGGAGACCCAGGTTCGATCCCTGGGTTGGGAAGATCCCCTGGAGAAGGAAATGGCAACCCACTCCAGTACCCCTTCCTGGAGAATCCCATGGACAGAGGAGCCTGGTAGGTTACAGTCCATGGAGTTGCAAAGAGTCAGATACGACTGAGCGACTTCACTTACTTACACTTACTTATAGGGGTATTGTAAGATGGAAACAGGGCTTCCTAGGTGGCGCTAGTGGTAAAGAACCTGCCTGCCAATGCAGGAGACTTAAGAGGCGTGGGTTCGACCCCTGGGTCAAGAAGATCCCCTGGAGGAGGGCATGGCACCCCACTCCAGTATTCTTGCCTGGAGAATCCCATGGACTGAGGAGCCTGGCAGGCTACAGTCCGTGGGGTTGCAAAGAGTTAGACACGAATGAAGCAACTTAGCACACATGCAAGATGGAAGCAACTTAGACCTCTGAGTCATCAGGCAGAGGAGAGATGCTCAGGAGAGCCACTAACCCACATTATATTTGCGTGAGTAATAAACTTTTATTGTGTTACTCCCACTGAGATTTCAGAGTTTATCTGTCACCTCAGCAGAGCCTGGACTCGCATGGCTAATATATTCCTCTTGGATGAATTTTATATCTTGAGTTTGCACATATATTTTTATTGAGGAAGGAACTCTGTGACTAAAATCTCACTTCCAAGATGCCCCCTCTTAGGGTTCCCAGCTCTGATGTCCTGAGAGTCTGTGTTTAGACAGCTGTGTGCCATGGCTTGAACCTGGTCATATACCCTGACTGTGTGATCTTGAGCAGGCTTCACACTTTTCTGAGCCTCAGTATCTTCACCTATAAAAGTAGAGGCCAAGATGCTTCACCTCCTGGTCTGCTGTGAGGATCCATGAGGAACTGTAAAGTGGGAGAGATTTGCTTCAGGGAAGGTACTGGCTCAATAAATGTTTTTGTCATGATCATTCCACCTTCCACACCCAACACAGGCAAGGTCAGGGGAAAGAGACTCCAAGAGGCATGAGGCTTCATTCATTCAGGTAGGGGACAGGTCCAGCCCTGTGTGGGGTCCTGGGCCACAGTCAAGGCTCTGCAGAGACATCGTCTCTCTTTTCAGCTGTATCTCCTCTGTCTTGGAGGAAGGGATGGTGTCTACCCTAATCACAGTGATGGCTCATGAAGAGGTTCCTGGCCCTTAATGATTCAGTGATGCCTCACTGGGATGGGTACTTTCCCCAGTCTCCTTTTACAGAGTAGGAAACTGGAGCTCAAAGAGACTGAGCCACACGCCAAGGGTACACAGGTAGGATGCCGGTAGGGCACACAGGAAGGACGCAGGCGATGCTGGAATCTGAACCCAGGAAGTCCTACCTGGGAAGCCACCCAGTCAGTGCCTGAACAGGGACAGGAGCTCTGGACCCTCAGATTAAAAGTCTGATGCTTTACTGACTGAGTTATCCAGTCAGGAAGCCCTACAGCAATCTGAAAACAGACCCCTGAGCTGTTCCGATCTCTTAGCACGTGTGTGGCATGGTATGCGAGAGGTGGATGCAGGATGGAGGAGGGGAGGCTGTCGGGGTGGGTTTCTGAGACTAAGCAGAATAGTATCACTTCTCTGTTGCTTTGTCCCCTCCTGTCTCTCTGACTTTCTCCCCCAATTTCCTTCTTATCCTCATTTGATACCTCTCTTCCTGACTTCTCAGTTTTCTTTGTCTCACTTTAATTCTGCTGCCCTTGGGATGCAGTTCAAGATCTGAGGCTCTGCATCCAGGGCCCCCAGGAGGTGCCCTTTCCAATCCTGCTTCCCGCCGCTGCACTGCCCCGTCATCCTGTGCCCTCTGCTCTACTTAGACTGAAGGATGCGAACCGCCTTCCCTGAGCCCAGCCCGCTCATCCCCACAGCGTGGCTCTCTCTGCGTTCTTTCTATCTGCTTGGAGTTCTCTCTCTACCTTTCCTGTGAGCTCGATCAGCTCCAGGCAGCCATCCCAGGGTCTCCAGGTTGGCCCATGTTTCCTGCAGTGCTATATGTAGCCCGGAGCCGTGTCTCTCCTCTGGTCCCCTGGGTTATCACAGCTCCATCTCCATCTGAACCTTGACAGCTCTTCTAGGGCAGGGCCTGGACTGGGAGCCCAATGTTGCCCAGTGCAGGGCCTGGCACCAAGGGATGTCAGTGACCCTTGATTGCAGGTGAGGTTTTAGGGACACTGGAGGATGGTCCTACACAGAGTGACAAGTGAATGGGAGTGGGGGAGTGGGACCCTGGGTGGGGTGGGGTATAAGGACTCAGGCACTGGGGAATCCAAATGGCTGCAGGGGTCATCTGAGGCCCTGAGGACAGATACCCAGGCTGGTTCAGAAGGATACCAGGGCCAAACCACAAACAACCCCTTCGATCGTGGCCAGGCTATGGCCTTGGCTTTAAACATTACATGTATGATGTAATAAAAGTTATATACAAAAGAGATGCATGTTGCATTTTATAAGAAACAAATAGAGTAGTCATATACATTATTATCCAAATCAGAACTTTCTGAGAAAGAAAGGAATTGCAGTGAATAATTATATGAGACAACAGGTATAAACCCAGACTATCCTGGAAACACCGGATGTATGGCAACCCTGGGAATAAGGAATCATAATGAACACCTTTGAACCCAACTTAAATGTGAGAACATGTGGGCCTCTTCCTTATCCCATTTCCAATCTGCCTTCCTTATAGAAGTAACCATTATCTAGAATTTTGTTGAGTCATTTCCTCAGTAAAACTTGTAGCACATACGTATGAGAAATGGCTTGAACCTGGTCATATACCCTGACTGTGTGATCTTGAGCAGGCTTCACACTTTTCTGAGCCTCAGTATCTTCACCTATAAAAGTAGAGGCCAAGATGCTTCACCTTCTGGTCTGCTGTGAGGATCCATGAGGAACTGTAAAGTGGGAGAGATTTGCTTCAGGGAAGGTACTGGCTCAATAAATGTTTTTGTCATGATCATTCCACCTTCCACACCCAACACAGGCAAGGTCAGGGGAAAGAGACTCCAAGAGGCATGAGGCTTCATTCATTCAGGTAGGGGACAGGTCCAGCCCTGTGTGGGGTCCTGGGCCACAGTCAAGGCTCTGCAGAGACATCGTCTCTCTTTTCAGCTGTATCTCCTCTGTCTTGGAGGAAGGGATGGTGTCTACCCTAATCACAGTGATGGCTCATGAAGAGGTTCCTGGCCCTTAATGATTCAGTGATGCCTCACTGGGATGGGTACTTTCCCCAGTCTCCTTTTACAGAGTAGGAAACTGGAGCTCAAAGAGACTGAGCCACACGCCAAGGGTACACAGGTAGGATGCCGGTAGGGCACACAGGAAGGACGCAGGCGATGCTGGAATCTGAACCCAGGAAGTCCTACCTGGGAAGCCACCCAGTCAGTGCCTGAACAGGGACAGGAGCTCTGGACCCTCAGATTAAAAGTCTGATGCTTTACTGACTGAGTTATCCAGTCAGGAAGCCCTACAGCAATCTGAAAACAGACCCCTGAGCTGTTCCGATCTCTTAGCACGTGTGTGGCATGGTATGCGAGAGGTGGATGCAGGATGGAGGAGGGGAGGCTGTCGGGGTGGGTTTCTGAGACTAAGCAGAATAGTATCACTTCTCTGTTGCTTTGTCCCCTCCTGTCTCTCTGACTTTCTCCCCCAATTTCCTTCTTATCCTCATTTGATACCTCTCTTCCTGACTTCTCAGTTTTCTTTGTCTCACTTTAATTCTGCTGCCCTTGGGATGCAGTTCAAGATCTGAGGCTCTGCATCCAGGGCCCCCAGGAGGTGCCCTTTCCAATCCTGCTTCCCGCCGCTGCACTGCCCCGTCATCCTGTGCCCTCTGCTCTACTTAGACTGAAGGATGCGAACCGCCTTCCCTGAGCCCAGCCCGCTCATCCCCACAGCGTGGCTCTCTCTGCGTTCTTTCTATCTGCTTGGAGTTCTCTCTCTACCTTTCCTGTGAGCTCGATCAGCTCCAGGCAGCCATCCCAGGGTCTCCAGGTTGGCCCATGTTTCCTGCAGTGCTATATGTAGCCCGGAGCCGTGTCTCTCCTCTGGTCCCCTGGGTTATCACAGCTCCATCTCCATCTGAACCTTGACAGCTCTTCTAGGGCAGGGCCTGGACTGGGAGCCCAATGTTGCCCAGTGCAGGGCCTGGCACCAAGGGATGTCAGTGACCCTTGATTGCAGGTGAGGTTTTAGGGACACTGGAGGATGGTCCTACACAGAGTGACAAGTGAATGGGAGTGGGGGAGTGGGACCCTGGGTGGGGTGGGGTATAAGGACTCAGGCACTGGGGAATCCAAATGGCTGCAGGGGTCATCTGAGGCCCTGAGGACAGATACCCAGGCTGGTTCAGAAGGATACCAGGGCCAAACCACAAACAACCCCTTCGATCGTGGCCAGGCTATGGCCTTGGCTTTAAACATTACATGTATGATGTAATAAAAGTTATATACAAAAGAGATGCATGTTGCATTTTATAAGACACAAATAGAGTAGTCATATACATTATTATCCAAATCAGAACTTTCTGAGAAAGAAAGGAATTGCAGTGAATAATTATATGAGACAACAGGTATAAACCCAGACTATCCTGGAAACACCGGATGTATGGCAACCCTGGGAATAAGGAATCATAATGAACACCTTTGAACCCAACTTAAATGTGAGAACATGTGGGCCTCTTCCTTATCCCATTTCCAATCTGCCTTCCTTATAGAAGTAACCATTATCTAGAATTTTGTTGAGTCATTTCCTCAGTAAAACTTGTAGCACATACGTATGAGAACCTAAGCAACACAGCTTGGTTTTGCTCGTTTTGAGCCCTCTAAATGTTCGGTTGTGTTGTCTGAAGTCTTCTGCAATAAGCTGTTCTCCCTCCACGTTATGTTTCTAAGCTTCCGTTATGCTCCTAAGATTCCCTTGTATAGTTGACTGCAGTTGTTATCTGCTTCATTTCCACTGCCATGCAGGATTTCATTATATGGAGATGGCATAATTTATTAATTCATTTTTCTTCTAAGGACATTAGCTTGGTTTCCAGGTTTTTGCCATTATAAATGGCATTGCTATGAACATTTTTGTACGGGTCTCCTGATGCTTGTGTGAATGCCTATCTCTAGTGTTTACCCTTAGTAATGAAATCACAAGTTCCAAAGTGGTTGCAGCAATTTTCACGGTATTAGGTGCGTAGGAGAATTCTTGTTGCTTCACATTCTCACCAATACTTGTCACTGTCAGATTCCTCTTCTGTAGAAAATCTCACTGTGGTCTTAACTTACTTTTTCCTGATTTTCTGTAAGGTTCAGCATCTTTTCTTCAGGTTTATTTTTCATTCATATTTCCTCTAGAATGCTTGTCTATGGCTTTTGCTATTTTAAAAATGTATATTTTATTTACTTATTTGGCTGTGCTCGGTTTTGGCTGTGGCACAAAAGATCTCCCATGTTTAGTTGTGGCATGCAGACTCTTAGCTGTAGCATGCAAGATGGCCTGGCCAGGGATCCCACCTGGGGGCCCTGCACTGGGAGCACAGAGTGTTAGCCTCTGGGCCACTGGGGAAGTCCCGCTTGCTATTTTTCAATTGAGCTGTTTGTCTTCTTCCCGTTGGTTTGTAAGTGTTCTCTATGTATTCTGGGTAGAATACCTTGTTCATTAGTTGTGCTGTAATGTATTTTCCCAGTTTGTGGCTAGTCTTTTAAATGATGAGAGAAAAGTTAACTTAGAGGAAGCAGAGACTTCTGCAGGGTGATAAACACTTTAACAGAAGCAACAACAAAATGCTATGTACATCTTTAAAGAAATAAGAGAAAATATTGCATTGTGAAAAAAGAACAAGGTACTATAAAAAAGGAATAGTCAGTGAGAAAATGAGGAGCTCTTGGAAATATGATCAGAGGAAAAATAAAAACAAACACCTCTGTAGAAGGTGGAAAAAATTTTCCAGATAGAGAACAAAAAGAGGTGAAATATATGTATATGAAACATAGAACACTAGCTCAGAAGGGCCAATATTGGAATGATTAAGGAGATCCAGGAAGTTAAAAACACAGAAAATGGACGTGAGGAAATTGTTACTTTAAAGAGATCACTCTAGGAAACTTTCTCCAAACTGAAGATTAATTTCCTGGATGAGAGGACTCAGCGTGGGTCCAACACACTGAATGGAAACAGATTTACTCAAAGACACTTTGAGGACACAGACGTCTAAATGCTTCTAGAGAGAAAGAACGGGGTCCTATAAATAGGAAACTAAATGGCATTGGACTTTCCAATAGGAACTATCAATAGAAGACAGTGGAGGCACTCCCCTGGTGGTCCAGTGGCTAAGACTCCAGGCTCCCAATGCAGGGAATCCAGGTTTGATCCCTGGTCAGGGAGCTAGATCCCACATGCCACAACAAAAGATCTCGCAGGCTGCAACTAGGTCCTGGTACCAGCTTAGTTCAGTTCAGTCGCTCAGTTGTGTCCAGCTCTTTGTGACCCCATGGACTGCAGCACACCAGGCTTCCCTGTCCATCACCAATTCCCAGAGCCTACTAAAACCCAAGTCCATTGAGTCGGTGATGCCATCCAACCATCTCATCCTCTGTCGTCCCCTTCTCCTCCTGCCTTCAATCTTTCTCAGCATCAGGGTCTTTTCCAGTGAGTCAGTTCTTCATACCAGGTGGCCAAAGTATTGGAGTTTCAGCTTCAGCATCAGTCCTTCCAATAAATATTCAGGATTGATTTCCTTTAGGATGGACTGGTTGGATCTCCTTGCAGTCCAAGGGACTCTCAAGAGTCTTCTCTAGCACCACAGTTCAAAAGCTTCAATTCTTTGGCACTCAGCTTTCTTTATAGTCCAACTCTCACATCTATACATGACTACTGGAAAAAAAAAAAAAGCTTTGACTAGACGGACCTTTGTTGACAAAGTAATGTCTCTGCTTTTTAATATGCTGTCTAGTTTGGTCATAACTTTTCTTCCAAAGAGCAAGTGTCTTTTAATTTCATAGCTGCAGTCACCATCTGCAGTGATTTTGGAGCCCAAGAAAATAGAGTCTGAAAGTGTTTCCATTGTTTCCCCATCTATTTGCCATGAAGTGATGGGGCAGGATNACTCAGCTTTCTTTATAGTCCAACTCTCACATCTATACATGACTACTGGAAAAAAAAAAAAAGCTTTGACTAGACGGACCTTTGTTGACAAAGTAATGTCTCTGCTTTTTAATATGCTGTCTAGTTTGGTCATAACTTTTCTTCCAAAGAGCAAGTGTCTTTTAATTTCATAGCTGCAGTCACCATCTGCAGTGATTTTGGAGCCCAAGAAAATAGAGTCTGAAAGTGTTTCCATTGTTTCCCCATCTATTTGCCATGAAGTGATGGGGCAGGATGCCATGATCTTAGTTTTCTGAATGTTGAGTTTTCAGCCAACTTTTTCACTCTCCTCTTCCACTTTCATCAAGAGGCTTTTTAGTTCTTCTTCTCTTTCTGCCATAAGGGTGGTGTCATCTGCATATCTGAGGTTATTGATATTTCTCCCAGCAATCTTGATTCTAGCTTGTGTTTCATCCCCCTCGACATTTTGCATGATGTACTCTGCATATAAGTTAAATAAGCAGGGTGACAATATACAGCCTTTCCTGATAAAGAGAAGACAATGGAGCAAGACTTCAAGATTCAGAAAGAAAACTATTTCCAACTTAGAACTCTACATCTTATCAAACTACCAATTAAATGAGAGGCACTTTTAGGCAAGCTCTCAAAAAGTTTACCTCAAATATCTCCTCTCAGAAAGCTATGAACATAAGTTTTCTATGTCTGTGAATCTATTTGTTCTATAAATAAGTTCACTTGTGTAATATTTTAGATTCCATATATAAGTGATATTACATGACATTTTTCTTCCTGTCTGACTTACTTCACTTAATATGATAATATCTAGGTCCATCCATGTTGCTGCAGATGGTATTATTTCATTGTTTTAAAGGCTAATATTCCATTATATATGGTCTTCTTAAACCAGTTGTCTATTGATGGGTACTTGGGTTGTTTTCATGATCTGAGATTACCAAAGGGGAAGGGGAGACAGATGGGATAAATGAGGCATATAATATTAACAGATGTAAACTATTATACATAAAATAGATAAGCAACAAGGATTTACTGTATAACATATTCAGTATTTTATAGTAACCTGTAATGGAAAGTAATCTGAAGAAAATATGTATATATATGTATACATATACACACACATATATACATATATATATATCTGAGTCACTTTGCTGTATATCTGAAACTAAATATTGTAAACACAATATTGTAAATCAACTATATTTCAATAATAAAAAAAGAAAGCTATGAGCAGATGTTTCCCCAAATAAGACAGTAAGTATCGAAAAAGGAAGACATGAGATGTAGGAAGCAAGAGATTCAACACAGGAGAAATATGCAGAGAAACCTCCAGATGGTGGGGAAGGGAAAACACACAATGAGATCTGAGCAGCTGACCTTGCCGTCAACTCGTCAGAACTTTGCAGGGACTACCCAGACAAGTAAGTGGGTAAAAGGCTATTATGGGTGATTGCATTAAGAGAAGTCTACACAAATGATGGAGAGTTTGAGAATAATGAGTGAATACTTAGAAATGAAGCAAAAAATAAAGTGACAAATAAATAAATGTCCATTACCAATTCCAGGAAAAACATAATAATTCAGGAAAAAATACTATCATGGCACACTGTGAATAGTATTTATTTTATTATGATCACATAAAAATCCTTTCAATATAAGACACTAAAGCACAGGCAACTAAAGAAAAAATAGATGAGTTAGACTACATCAAAAATAAAAACTGTGTATCAAAAGACACAATCAACAGTGGGTAGACTACCTACACAGCGGGAGAAAATATTTGTAAATCATGTCTCCAATAAGGAATTAACTCAGAAGATAGCGACTGAATTACACCTGGCTGTCCTAAGAAATAAAAAAAGGGAAAATGCCGGAAGCCGCCATGGGAGATCCCACCCATGACAAAAGTCATGTGGAAGAGAACTGTTAAGCAAGGCTTCAGAACTCAATGGGCTCCCTAGGCTTTCTCGAGCGTCTACCCCAAAACCAGAATCTGTCTGTTTTACTGTTTCATGACTTTCACCAACTCCTCTGACATTAACAGGGGACTAACCCTGACCACCTTTCTCTGGGGAGAATCAACTTAGGGCTATAGCTGATAAGTCTCCTGTACATGAGAGGAATATTTCAAATCAAACCCCCTCTGTTAGCATTCTAGCTTGCTTGGCAGGTATATCCAGACTCTTGCAGCCATGCATACAATTATTTACAGCCTCCCAACTGTGAGAGGCATGGAAAGCCTAAAACACAGAGCCTTTGAAAGAGTTAAAAGTTATTAGAGTAGTGCTGGTGCTGGTGTAGGATTTCATTATTGGGGCAATGCTTGTTGCTAAGTTCCCACATCTCTTATCCACTGTGCACCTGGGAATGCATTAGTTAACATAGTGAGAATCTAAGAAAAACAAGTGTAGCCTTGAATTTAACCATATCAGACTTTTGAGCTAATTGGTTCTTTCTTGTAACTCATTGCACCTTTGCTCTGTGAAAAAGGTAACTTTGTTTGGCATTTTTCTGAGGCTGACATAGATTTGAAATATAAAGAAAAAACACTTTGAGGGAAAATAAGTTTTCTGGTTGAGCAGCCTTTATCAAAAGAGGGTCATAAAATGTTCACAGCCTCCAAGGCCAGAAGATACTGTACACAACATCATTTGTGGAAAAGGTATGCAGAAATACCCTGGTTTCGATAAGGGCAAAACTGCTGGAATGTTGGGCTGACTCTGTATGACCTTGCATCTTTCATTTCCCTCTCTGTACAGAAAAAGTATATAAGTACCGTTTAAAAATAAAGCTATGAATCTCGCTCATCAAAGCAGCTTGATCTCCTCGTGTCAATCATTTTCCTCCTCTTACTCTCTCTTGCAGGCTGGTTCCCATCTGGAGTACAGAAGTCCACCGTGTTTACTTATTTGCCTGGGTTTCTAAGACCTGAACGGGAAGGCGCCCTGTGCCTTCACTCCCTTGGGAGACTGGGAGGGCACCTGCGGCCTCACAAAGACGGTGCAAGTCTCTTGTCTTGAGACTTTATTGATTTTCTGTATAAACCAAGGAACATCAGCCTCTTTTCTTCTATTCTCTATTTTCTTATCTACAACATTCTTATCTATCTCTCTCTATATCAATCACAATCGCCGACGCCGTTTCTCCTTTGGGTTTCCCTGGATCCTGCGGGGGCTGGACTCTGGCGATCCAGAATATATAAAGAACTCCTACAACCCAACAACAACAAGAAAACAGATGAATTAATTTTAAAATGAGCAAAGGACTAGAATAGACATGTCTCCTAAGAAAACACACAAATAGCCAGTAAGCACATGAAATACTCACAATATCACCATTAAGGAAATGAAAATCAAAACAGCAATGAGATACCTGTTAGGATAGCTACTATAAAAAACAAAACAGAAAATAACAAATGTTGTAAAGGGTATGGTCCTTTGTGAACCATTGGCGGAATGTAAAACAGTGCAACCACTATGAAAAATGGTACAGCAGTTTCTCAAAAAATAAAAATGGGATTACCATATGACCCAGCAATTTCACTTTTGGTATATATCCAAAAGAATTGAAAACAGGGATTTGAAGTGATATTTGTACACCCATGTTCATAGAAGCATTATTCCCAAAAGCCAAGAGGTGGAAGCAACCCCATGTGACCATTGTCAGATGAATGGATAAGCGAAATATGGAATATACACACAATGAATATCATTCATCCTTATTAGTTCAATTCAATTCAGTTGCTCAGTCAGGTCCGACTTTGCTACCCCATGGGCTGCAGCACACCAGGCGTCTCTGTCCATCACCAACTTCCAAAGCTTGCTCAAACTCATGTCCATTGAGTTGATGATGCCATCCAACCATCTCATCCTCTGTTGTCCCCTTCTCCTCCTGCCTTCAATCTTTCCTAGCATCAGGGTCTTTTCCAAATAGTCAGTTCTTTGCATCAGGTGGCCAAAGTGATGGAACTTCACCTTCAGCATCAGTCCTTCCAATGAATATTCAAGACTGATTCCTTTTAGGATTGACTGGTTGAATCTCCTTTCAGTCCAAAGGACTCTCAAGAGTCTTCTCCAACACCACAGTTCAAAAGCATCAATTCTTAGGTGCTCAACTTTCTTTATGGTCCACTTTCACATCAGTACATGTCTTACTGTAAAAACCATAGCTTTGACTAGATGAATCTTTGTCGGTAAAGTGACGTCTCTACTTTTTAATATGCTATTTAGATTTGTCGTAGCGCTTCTTCCAAGGAGCAAATGTCTTTTAATTTCATGGCTGCAGTCACCATCTGCAGTGATTTTGGAGCCCAAGCAAATAAAGTCTCTCACTGTTTCCATTGTTTCTCCACCTATTTGCCATGAATTAATGGGACCAGATGCCATAATCTCAGTTTTTTGAATGTTGAGTTTTAAGCCAGCTTTTTCACTTTCCTCTTTCACTATTAAGAAGTTCTTTCATTCCTTTTCACTTTCTGCCCTGAGGGTGGTGTCATCTGCATATCTGAGGTTATTCATCTTTCTCCCGGCAATCTTGATTCTAGCTTATGCTTCATCCACCCAAGCATTTTGAATGATGTACTCACTTCATGGGAAATAGATGGGGAAACAGTGGAAACAGTGTCAGACTTTATTTATTTGGGCTCCAAAATCACTGCAGATGGTGACGGCAGCTATGAATTTAAAAAACACTTACTCCTTGGAAGAAAAGTAATGACCAACCTAGATAGCATATTCAAAAGCAGAGACATTACTTTGCCAACAAAAGTCCATCTAGTCAAAGCTATGGTTTTCCCAGTGGTCATGTATGGATGTGAGAGTTGGACTGTGAAGAAAGCTGAGTGCTGAAGAATTGATGCTTTTGAACTGTGGTGTTGGAGAAGACTCTTGAGAGTCCCTTGGACTGCAAGGAGATCCAACCAGTCCATTCTAAACGAGATCAGTCCTGGGTGTTCTTTGGAAGGACTGATGCTAAAGCTGAAACTCCAGTACCTGGGCCACTTCATGCGAAGAGTTGACTCATTGGAAAAGACTCTGATGCTGCGAGGGATTGGGGGCAGGAGGAGAAGGGGACGACCGAGGATAAGATGGCTGGATGGCATCATCGACTCGATGGATGTGAGTTTGAGTGAACTCTGGGAGTTGGTGATGGACAGGGATGCCTGGCATGCTGTGATTCATGAGGTTGCAAAGAGTTGGACACGACTGAGTGACTGAACTGAACTGAACTCTGCATATAAGTTAAATAAGCAAAGTGACAATATCCAGCTTTGATGTACTCCTCTCCCAATTTGGAACCAGTCTGTTGTTCCATGTCCAGTTCCAACTGTTGCTCTTTGACTTGCATACAGATTTCACAGGAGGCAGGTAAAGTGATCTGGTATTCCCATCTCTTTAAGAATTTTCCATAGTTTGTTGTGATCCAGACAGTCAAAGGCTTTAGCATAGTCAATGAAGCAAAAGTAGATGTTCTTTTGGAATTCTCTTGCTTTTTCTATGATCTAATAGATGTTGGCAATTTGATCTCTGGTTCCTCTGCCTTTTCTAAATACAGTTTGAACATTTAGAAGTTCTTGGTTCACGTACTGTTGAAGCCTTGCTTGGAGAATTTTGAGCATTCCTTTGCTAGCTTGTGAGATGAGTACAATTGTGTGGTAGTTTGAACATTCTTTGGCATTGTCTTTCTTTGAGATTGGAATGAAAACTGACCTTTTCCAGTCCTGTGGCCACGGCTGAGTTTTCCAAATTTACTGGCATATCGAGTGTAGCACTTTCACAGCATCATCTTTTAGGATTTGAAATAGCTCAGTTTGAATTTCACCACCTCCACTAGCTTTGTTCATAGTGATGTTTCCTCAGTCCCTCTTGACTTCATACTCCAGGATGTCTGGCTCTAGGTGAGTGATCACACCATCGTGGTTATCTGAGTCATTAAGATCTTTTTTGTATAGTTCTTCTGTGCATTCTTGCCACCTCTTCTTGGTATCTTCTGCTTCTGTTAGGTCCATACCGTTTCTGTCCTTAGCTGTGCCCACCTTTGCATGAAATGTTCCCTTGGTATCTCTAACTTTCTTAAAGAGATCTCTAGTCTTTCCCATTCTATTGTTTTCGCCTATTTCTTTGCAGTCACCCTTAAAAGGAAGAAAGTTCTGCAGTACACTACAAAATGGGTGAACACTGGGGACATTATGCTAGTGAAATAAACCAATTGTAAAAGGGAAAATACTGTATAACTCCACTTACATGAGGTACCTAGAGTAGTCACATTCATAGAGACAGAAGTTATAATGTGGTTGCCAGGAGCTGGGGACAAAGGAGAATGGGGAGTTATTTGATGGGTACAGAGTTGCAGTTTGCAAGATGAAAAGAGTTCTGGAGCTGGCTGGGGGTGATGGCTATGCAACGATGTGGATGTAATTAATGCCACCGAATTGTACATTTAAAAGTGGTTACGATGGTAAATTTTATGTTATGTGTTTCTTACCACAATTAAAAATAAAAAAATTAAAACACCTTTTAAAATCAAATAGTCACAATCATATTGGAAGGATGGGTAAGGGTTGACTCAGAGAGTGACTGTGAGGATGTCTATGTGTTTATGTTTCTGGGGGTGCAGGGGGTGGTGGTAAGAGAGCTAAATCCTTGTCTTCGTGGAAGTCAAAAGATAGTGTCTGAAACTGAAAGATCAAGAAACAGAAGCAGAAAAGTGTTTGCCTCTGGGGAGAAGGAAATAGAGGTAGGGAGTGAACGACTGTTTCTCATGACAAGTGTGCAAAAGTATTTGATTCTTTAAAGTATGGGAAGTGAAACTCTAATAAGAAAGAAAGAAATGAAAACTAAACCAAAACAAAGCAAACGGAAAATTGCTGGGCCTCCGCTAGCAGGTCCTCTGACTCAGGTGACCAGCACCCGCCTGGCCTCCTGGTCACCTTGGGAAGTTTGCTGTCATGGGCAGAATGGTCAGGGCTCCTATACTCCATCCTCTTCAGATTAAGTGGGGCGAGGAGCTGGCGGACCCGAGAGAAGCAAGACGTATCTGGCTGGACCAAAAGGTATTGCTTATTTGAATAAGCACACATTTATTTTAATGTGTATTGGAAAATATGATTAACATATCAAACCTGTGATCTTATGGAGATTATTGCTTAGGATTGCTTAGGATGAAGTGAAGTTTATTATTAAGTGAAAGGACTTAAAGGGAAATACTAGGACGACAGTAGAGGAGATAAGTGGAAATGGCAAAAGTCACTCCCAGTGGGTAAGAGTGACTGATCTGTCATAGGAAATACTGACCTAGTCCAACCCTCATGTTAGGGATGGGAACCCCAAGGTCAGAGAGGAAAAGGGACCTGCCCAGTGTCCTCCAGCAAGGCAGTGAAGGAAGCAGATGTGACTCTCCTGGGGGCACACAGCCAAGACGCAAGAAACCAAGGCTGGGTTTGTCTTGCTCTGCTCTGGTCAATTTTGAAACCCTGAAATGCTTTTATCCTCTCAGTTCCTGGGTGTCTTCCTCTATATGATGAATAGGGTTCTGTAGATAATAGCAATAATGTTTATGGTATTTGTAAATAACCCTTATGGAGTCCTTACTATGTACCAGAAAAAAACAGCAATGATTGCAACAACAAACACATACATAAGATGTACTATATACAGAAAACCCTTCTGAACACTTTACTTATATTAACATATTTCATCCCTGCTAATCCTATGAGATATGTGGCAGCTAGTCTCCAAGGTGGCCCAGTGATATTTGCCTTCTGACTGTCATTATTCTACATAGTCCCTTCCCACAAGGAATAGGGCTGGCATGTGAAATCAAAAGGATATTGCCAGAATGATGGAGTGACCTCCCTACTTGGGCCATAAAAGACATTGTGACTTCCTCCTTGTTTTCTCTTTCTCCCTCTTGGATGGGGGGAGCTGGCTGCCATGTTGTAAGGACATTCAAGCAGTCCTATCGAGAAATCTGTCTGGTGAAACGCTGAGTCTTCCTGCCAACAGCCAACATGAAATTGCCAGGCACACAAGCGAGTCAACCAAGACCTTCCAGCCCCAGTTAAACCTTGAGAAGACTAGAGCCAGGCCAACATCACGACCCAACTAAGTTGTTTCCACATTCCTGACCCATAGACACCATAAGGGATAGTAAATATTTGTTGTTGTTTTGAGTTGCTAAGTTTTAGGTTATTTTGCTATGCAGGTAATTAATACTATTAGGTAACATTGTCATCCTCAGGTTATAGATGAGGATGTAGCGCAGAAAGTTCAAGTAACTTGTCCCACGTTACACAGCTAACATATGATTTAAACCATGGCAGTTTGGATCTGTATAAAGTTCACGTAATAAATGAGAATTCTTCTATAATGGGAAATGAAGTTATTCTGCTAGAAAAGGGGGGTTGGTGAAGAGAGATAAATATGTAAGGACAGTGGCAAAGAGAAAATGGCAATTCATTTCTAGCACACACGACAGACTAGGCTAGACTTCTGTAAAGTGAAGGCAGCGGACAGTGGGAGAGTTCTGCTGCCCTTGCCGCTCAGCTGTGATTAGCTCGGGGCCGCTGGTCTCTGACCCTGGCTGGCTGGGTGACGCAGCCTTGGGTATCTGAGGGTGAGGATGTGATGCCATGGGCACCCCCTCTCTGGGCTCTTATCAGCCTGCACTGTCACTGTCTGCCCCTAGACCCGAGATCCTCAAGGACAGGGATGAAGTCTGGCCCATCTGTGCTCCTTGCCTAGCGCAAAGCCAGCTGGAGCAGCTGGGGGAGGTGTATATGCAGAAGGCTCTCTGGCCCTGGCCGTGGAGAGAGTTCATATCACACTACCCTTTAACAAATCATCACTGGGGACACAGCAAGGACCAGGATGACCCAGTTTCTGACTTGAGCAACTCCTCATTGGATGGGGAATCCAACAATGATATCTCAGTGTGATCAGAGAGACTGGGACATACAGTCTTGTGGGAGTCTAGAGAAGCAGGGGGGAGACCTCTCAAGAGGAGGCTGGAGGGCTTTCTAGAGGAGGAGGATTGTGAGCTGAGGCCCAAAGTATGCACAGAAGTCAGCCAGGGCAAGAGTATTCTCAGCAGAGACTACAGCCTGGCAGAGGACTGCGGCTGTCTTGGGGGACCGAGTGCGGGAGTAGAATGTGCAATGGGTGGGCCACTGGGCCTCTGATAGCTCTGAAGGCAGGACACACGGACTTGGGAGGGACATGCTGACAGCATGTGGAATGTCACCTGTTTCTGTTTCACAGAAAACTCACTGTACTTGGGGTTGGGTTTGAGGGTTTTCTTTGGAAACCCAGGACTGGGTGAGGCCAGTGTGCTTGAGTCAGCCCAGGATGGAGAGAGAGCACAAGTGAGTCACTTGGGCACAAACTGTACCAGAAGCTCAGGGTCCATTTGGTGTCTGGTGTGTGCCAAGGACTGGCTTTCTCCATTTGTCCCTCACGGGAATGAACCAGCTTCAGTTCAGTTCATTTCAGTCGTGTCCGACCCTGCGACCCCATGAACTGCAGCACGCCAGGCCTCCCTGTCCATCACCATCTCCCGGAGTTCACTCAGACTCACGTCCATCGAGTCGGTGATGCCATCCAGCCATCTCATCCTCGGTCGTCCCCTTCTCCTCCTGCCCCCAATCCCTCCCAGCATCAGAGTCTTTTCCAATGAGTCAGCTCTTCGCATGAGGTGGCCAAAGTACTGGAATTTCAGCTTCAACATCAGTCCTTCCAGTGAACACCCACTACTGATCTCCTTTAGAATGGATTGGTTGGATCTCCTTGCAGTCCAATTTAGGTGCCCTGAAAAACTCCCAGATCTGTCCTCTGGGTTCAACTGCTAGCCCTGTCATTTATTATCTGTATGATCTCCCCACCCTTTACCTTGCTCATCTGTAGAATGGGATCAACATAAAACCTGCTTCATAGAGATGCTGTAGGGACCAAATGAGTTAAAGCATTTAAAACACACAAACAGTGTCTGAACACCTCCCTCCCAGCAAGTGTACAATAAGCATTAGCTATCATTATTATTTGACATGGTTTTCTTTCTAATCTTTTCAAGGATTTAAACATCATTTATCTAATGCTTGTTATATACCAAGGCTTGTACTTATTCTCTGAAAATAGGGGTGAATATGACATAGTCCTCCTAAAGATACAGAAATCATGAATAAGGGCAAGAACAAACAGACACTGATCAAATGGGCCCTGTGCCAGAAACCCAGACATGCATGAGAGCTGGCTCCTGTCCTTGGGAAGGCCACAGGCTGACTAGGGAGAGAGAGAAGTGGCCCAGACTGGGTGGGGGCTGAGAGGAGCCTGGAGAGCCTCTGGCAGGGGCTTTTTCAAGAGATGAGTTGCCCACTTTGGCAGCTGGATGTATGTCAGAGAGTAGGAGTAAAAGACCCTCTTGGAGAGGAGGTCAAGGAAGGCTCAGTCTTCATTCTTTGAGTGCTAGGAAGTTATCCGAAGTTTTTGATGAGGAATTATGTTCGAATAATTGTGTTGGAGAAGATTCTTGAGAGTCCCTTGGATTGCAAGGAGATCAAACTAGTCAATCCTAAAGGTAACCAGTCCTGAATAGTCACTGGAAGGACTGATGCTGAAGCTGAAACTCCAATACTTTGGCCACCTGATACGAAGAACTGACCCACTGGAAAAGACCCTGACCCTGGGAAAGATTGAAGGCGGGAGAAGGGGATGACAGAGGATGAGATGGTTGGATGGCATCACTGACTCAATGGACATGAGTCTGAGGAGGCTCCAGTAGTTGGTGATGGACAGGGAAGCCTGGCGCGCTGCAGTCCATGGGGTCACAAAGAGCTGGACACGACTGAGTGACTGAACTGACTGAACTAAACTAGTTGGGCTTCCCTGATGGCTCAACTGGTAAAGAATCCACCTGCGATGCGGGAGACCTGGGTTTGATCCCTTCGTTTGGCAAGATCCCCTGGAGAAGGGAACGGCTACCCACTCCAGTATTCTGGCCTGGAGAATTCCGTGGACTATAGTCCATGGGGATGCATAGAATCAGACACGACTGAGCAACTTTCACTTCACAGCTAAACTAGTAGCTATTATGTGCCTACTGTGCACTGCATGCTCTGCATAAACAATCTCCTTTAATGCCGTCCTCACAACCCTGTGAGATAGTCATCATTCCCATCTTACAGGTAAAGAAATTGTGCCATAGAGGTTAAGTGAGTTGCCCAACATCACGTGGCTAGAAAGAGAAGGAACAGGCTTAAACCCAGGCAGTCTAACCCAGAGCCTATGCTTTTAATCTCTTTACCTTGCTGCCTCTGAACTTCAATCCACACAACCTGAAAACTAAAACCACCTATGAAATTCCCCATTTCTGCTCCACAGATGAGCAGCTGAAGCTCACAGATGGGCAATGACTTTCCCGAGACCACAGAGTGAAGGAGGTGCTAACCTGAAGCGGTCAGTCTTGGCTGCAAGAGGGGCTCCAGTCCTATGCATCCTGCTGTCACACTGGGCATCGTTGTGCTTGGAACAAAATCCAAACCTCTTGCCGTGGCCTACAAAGCCCTCCTGTGGTCGGAACCTTGCTGCTCTCTCTGGCCTCTCTTGCTCACCCAGCTTCTCCTTATCCCCAGACCCCAGCCCACCTGGAGGAGTCTGTCTGGTGCTCTCCTGGCCAGGAGTGCCTCTGCAGCTGATCTTCCCAGGGTTGGATTCTGTCTCAGTCCACTGGGGATGCCATAACAAAATGTCATGGATTGAGTGGCCTGAAAAACAACAGAAATTTGTTGGGAGCCTGAGAAGTTCAAGGTCAAGGCAGTGAAAGGTCAAGATGCCAGCAGATTTGATGTCTGGTGAGAGCTCACTTCCTGTGTCGTAGACAACTGTCTTCTTGTTATGTCTTCATATGGTAGAGGGGGCCAGAGATGTCTCTGGAGCCTCTTTCTTAAGGGCACTAATTTCATGTATGTCCTAATTGACTCCCAGAGACACCACTTTCAAATACCTTCACACTGAAGATTAGGTTTTAATGTAATTCTGGGAGGATATATTCAATCTACAGTAGTTTCATCACCTCCTCAGAGAGGCCTTCTCTGATCACCTCTCTAAAATTATCTCATATTACTCTCACATCATCCTACTTTATTTTTTCTATACCAGTTATGATGATCTGAAATTATAATTTTTTTTTGTTTCTGTTTTCTTGTTTTTGTGTCTCTCTCTCTCCCAACTAAGATTTAAGGTGCAGGAGGGCAAGGAGGAATGTCATCTATTTCTATACTGAATCCCTGGGCAGTGTCAGGCACATCGTAGGTGCTCCATAACTTTGTGCTGAAAGTATGCCCACATTTCATCGTCTGTCTCCCCACCAATGAAGCTGGCAGAGTGTCTGATTCACCTGGGCACTCCTAGGCCCAGGGTTGATGCAGAGCAGGGCTGGAATGTGTTTGTTGGATGACTGAATGAACAAAGGATGGAAGAGGCGGCAGCAGCAGCTCCTGCTGGGCTCTCTGGGGTCTGCAACCCTCTCTCCTGGGGTGGCCACAAACACCACCAATGGGCTGCTTTGTGTGGGAAGATACACGGCTCTGTAATAGGACTGCTGATGAGACAGTGACTTCTAGGCCTGAGGCTAACAACTCCTGAGGCCCTTTCTTCTATATTCCTGCCATGGAGGTGAGACAGCAAGAAAGGAGGGGAAGGTGGACCCACACTGGGCCTAACCATCTTCAAGTCTGGCTCTTTTAGTGGCCAGTGCAATCAAAACTCTTTGTCCAAAAAGGCTGTGCTGGTTGGAGCTTGCTTACCAGCAGGTAACTAAAATCTAGTCACCTGCACCCTGGACTGAGTGAAGTGGGGCTGAGACTTTCCAGAGGAGGGGTCTTACTCATGCCAGCAGGGGTGGACAGCAGCCCTGGGTGTGAGTCCTCCATTAGCAGGGATGAGGCATCCCTTCTGGGGGGCCCCACAGTCTCTGCCTTTCACTATCACAGTGAAGACAACTCCGTTGTCCCTGCCGGTCCCTCTGATTGTCTGCCCGTCTGCCTGGCCCAACAGGATGACCCAGTGAGAATGAATGAATCAAGTCTGTGCACCAGGCCCAAGCCACCTGCCTCTCATCCTTGGCCTCACAAACTGCATTCATATGAGAATGCAGCATGGGCATGTTAACCAGCTACAAGGATGTGTGAGATCTGGGTTGGAGCCTTGGAGGGGTGCAGAGGTCCATTCCTGCTCCCCCAGTTTCTCCCAGATCACATGAATCCTGGTATCCCAACCCCTATCCACTATCATCCCTACTCCATGTGCACATTCACAGGCCTATGCACCCGGGAACATCATCTCCCCTCCCACCCAGGTTCACTCCTTGGCATTCCTCAGCCTCCTATCAGCCTGTCACCTCCTCCAGGCAGCCTGTGCTGCTTCCCTTAGGCCATCTGCTACCTCTGGGGGTAGAGGTCTTGCCTGGCTCAGCCCAGCGTCTGCAACGCCCAGCAAGAGGGGGACCCTAAGCAGGGTCACTGAGAATGTACCAACCGAGATGCAGACCAAGAGCTTGAGGGAGGAGGGAGAGGAGGCGTCAGAGGGAGGAGCGCGGGGAGGAGGCGGCAGCGGGAGGGGGCGCGCGCGCCGGCGGCAGCAGCCCAGGCCCGGGGCCGCGCGCCCAGCCTGAGCCCGCCCCGCCGCCGAGCGTCACGAAACCTGCTTGAAATGCAGCCGAGGAGCCGGGGCGGGCGGCAGCGGCGGCGGCGGCGGCGGGGGCAGCGGCAGCCCCGGCGCCGCGGCAAGGACTCGGTGGGCTGAGGCGAGGCGGCGGCACAGGGTGCGCGGGGCGCGGCGGCCGGAGCCCGGGGCCCGCCATGGGCCGCCCCGAGCGGGGCGCGCTCCGGCCGCTGGCGCTGCTGCTGCTGCTGCTGCAGCTCCAGCATCTCGCGGCGGCGGCAGCGGATCCACTGCGCGGCGGCCAAGGTGCGTGCGGCCGATGCCCGGCCCGGCTTTGGGCCGCTGGAGCGGCCAACAAAGCACTGCCCGGCGGCCGACGGGCGGGTTGCGCCGGGGTCCCTGAGCCCGGGCCAGGCAGGGAAGCGCCTGTGCAGGCTATACTCCTGGGGACCCAGGTCTCCGTTACTTTGCCCTCGACCCCCACCCTCGCGGCTCTCTCGTGTAGTGGGCTCTGCCCCCCGGCACCCGTTCTTGGGGGATGGGCGCCGTGGGGGCCAGGAACTTTGCTGGGTTGGTCACTAATGGTTTCGCGAGGGCTCTGTGATTCTCGCCGTTGGGGTTAATTTGACACGCGCGCTTCGCGGCGGCGATGAGCAGAGCCAGGAGACTACCCCGGCTGACAATGCGTTTCCGGCGACCCCTGCGTGTTGCAGAGAAAGAGGGGCTGCGTGCGAGGGGGATGTGCCCGCAGCGCCTAGTGCGCGTGTCGCGGCGTGTTCGGGGGGCTCCCTGTGGGCCGTGTCTGTGTGGATCTCTCATTATGGGCCTTGCGGGCGGGTGAGTGTTCTGAATGGGGAGTGTATCAAAATGGTGTGACACCGACTGTGTGTGCCTGGCCTCGTCGTGCCACAGAGCAGCCCGTCATCCTGCCCTCCTTCCTGGTCGAGGGTGCCAGAGGCCTCCAAGTCTTTGGCTTCATCGTCGCCCCCTATCCTTCACTCAGTAGACCCCTCCCCGCCGCCGGGACCGCTATGCTCTGGGGACCCCGTTCACGCCTCCTCTCCCCCCGCGCAGGGTCAGTCAAGGAGTGCGAAGAGAACCAGTTCCGGTGCCGGAACGAGCGCTGCATCCCCTCCGTGTGGAGGTGCGACGAGGACGACGACTGCTCCGATAACAGTGACGAGGACGACTGCCGTGAGTGGTTGGCCGGGGAAGGAGGGAACGGTGGGGGGACGCTTTGCTCAGCGCCCACGTGGCTGCAGCCTCCGCGGGGCCACCTGTTTGGGCTTTTACTGCTGGAGGCTGCCGCCAGGAATCCACCCGGGAGCCGCTTCCTTCTGGGCACTTAGGAACCCGGCCGGTTCTCGGCGGCCCGCGGGTCCCGCTGGGGCCGGAGCGGAACCCGGCACTGCGGGGCCGGGGAGGACGGTGCGCCACGCCCAGATTGCTGGGAAGGATCTGTAGGCGGCGAAGCGACAGCCCCTACACGCGTCTAGCTTTCTGCGATCGGGCCCTCCGGAACTCCAGCCTCGACACCACAGAACGCGCGCGTGTTTCAAAGTTCCACGCAACTCTGGGCCTAGCCTCGCTTCTTTTCCTGCCGCGTTGTGCGAATGAATGGGCTCCCCGGGGCCCCTGATTGGCTGTGGGAGGACCACCCCATAGGTCTCTGTGGTCTAAGCGGGCCAATCGTGGAGCGGACGGGTGTGCAGTTTTCTGGCGCCCCGGGTGGTGGGGCCCTGCCCTGGCCCCGCCTTGGTCACACCCCCGCTCATCCCCTGGGTTAGTAGGTGCAGGCCGGGCGCTGGCGCCCGCAGCTTTTCTGCCTAGTCACGGTGAAAACCTTTCTTGTGTCACTCTGGTTGGCCGACTGCGGTCTCCTGCCAGCCAGGCCCAGGAGTGAGTCATGGCAGAGCAGGAAGGAGCGGGCCAGAAGGAAGAGTTTGTTTCCTGGAAGGGGCGTGAGGATCCCAAGGCCGTGCGTGAACCGCGGGCTACAAGAGATGGCCCATCGCCTTTGCTGACTGTGGTGTTCCCCGGCACCCGGGCGCAGCAGCTTTGGAAGCTCTTTCTTGAAGTGCACGCGGTTTCTGATGTCTGCGGAACCTGCAGCGAGTTAGCAAGCAGTTGTCACAGTGGAAGGACTGTAGTTCCAGGAACAGATAAACAAGACTCTTTATAAACACAGACACAGGTAGTCATTCATCCATTGTTACTGAGCGCCTGCCGGCTGCCAGGCACTGGGGCACTTTGGAGAGCAGACCCACCCCCCAACCACCTACAACCCCCCCACCTCCACCTCCTACAACCCTCCCCCACCTTCCACGACCCCCCAATTATACACATCTCACCTCCACCTCCTACAACCCTCCCCCACCTTCCACGACCCGCCACCCCCACCCTGCCCAGGCCAGGGAGCACAGCTTCTGCGGGATGAGGGCAACTGGCCCACAGCTCCACACAGTGGCAAGGGGTAGAGGGACCACCTGGGCTGGCATTGTCTGTTGAGTTCTAGTTTTTGTTTTTGTTTTGTTTTTCCTTGGTTTGCCAGCCAGTCAGCCTCCAGGTTCATTCTCAGACCATCACTGACTCAACTCGATGAACATGAGTTTGAGCAAGCTCCTGGAGTTGGTAATGGACAGGGAAGCCTGGCGTGCAGCAGCCCTTGGGATTGCAAAGAGGTGAACACAACTGAGCGACCAGACTGAACTGAACTGATCCCAGATTTGGCTGTGTGACATGGGTACATCTTTCCCTCCTGTCTTTCCTCTCCTGACCACTTGGGCTAATGATTCCTGCCCTGTTTTTAAGGACCAGTTCTAGAAATGTCATTTAAAAAGGACGTGACTAACATGTGCTGTTAGCTGTGTGTCCACCACTGTGGGAAGTCTCCCACTGTGTCTTATATAAATTCCTTTAATCTTCAGAACAGTCCTATTTTACAGACCAAAAAAAAAAAAAAAAAAACCCACACAAAAAAAGAGGCACTGGAGAGAGAGATTAAGTTACTTACCCCACAGCTATTGAGCTGTTAAGTAGGAGCTTAAATTTAAGCATCTGACTCCAGAGTTCTTAGCCTAATTATGATCCTGACCATTTCCCAATTCTGTTGAAATTCTGAAAATGCCTAGGTGAGGGTCAAACGACAGTGAATCTCCTCACTGGGAGTTGTTTGGTTCCTGTTAGTAGGAGTGCTGAGGATGAGGTGGGAAACTAGAAACTACGCTTCTGGGCTGGTTTTACTTTATCTCTCTGAGTCTGCATAGCAACAGTTTTGTGAGGATGGCTGTGAAGAGCAAAAGTGTTTCTTGTCATTCTCATTTGTTGATAAGAATTCGGCTCCGAGAAGCTGAGAGATTTGCCCAAGGCCACACAGTCGAGAGCGACAGAACTTGGTCTGGGTGCCCGCTTGCCTGCTAGCTCAGGGGC
Source organism: Oreotragus oreotragus (assembly GCA_006410675.1). Taxonomy (NCBI): domain Eukaryota; kingdom Metazoa; phylum Chordata; class Mammalia; order Artiodactyla; family Bovidae; genus Oreotragus; species Oreotragus oreotragus. The sequence continues at coordinate 216,692 of SJYX01007603.1, read as the reverse complement.
ATTGTCTGTGGTGGTGGTGGTGGTGGTGGGAGGGTGGTGAAGAAGGACCCAGGAGGGGGATCCCAGTGCTTTTCTTGTCCATGCAAGGCTCTGGGCAAGATGAGAGTGAAGTAGCTGGTGGCGGGGCGAGGGCCAGTCTGATGGGCTCCTGCTTTCATTCTGAGATGGCTGGGGTGGGGTCAGAGGTTAGTGAACAAAAGGGTTCACTAAGGGTTTTTCGTTGTTGTTGTTGACTAAGGGTTAGTGAACAAAAACGACTGACATTGAGGGCTTGGCTGTTAGTATCGAGTATTGATCCTACACACTGGACTTTCCTAGACTTGTTTCATCATCTGCCAAATGAGGGTAGCCATTCCTTTACCACAGATTATACACATAGAAAGTCTTCACATGGGGCTGGTGAAGAGAAGGGAATGGATGCGAGTTCACACCACCAAGGTCTTTAGAAAGGGACTGCTAGGGGTCACAGTGAGAAATAGTGAAGGAAGGGCTGCAAGCTTCAGTGGCTGTATGGGGCCAGGTGTTGGAAAATGGTATTTTGTCACCTCTTCCTTCCCCATCCGGGAAGTTCCCTCCATTCTGGGCCACTTGCCCAAACTGCTTTGCTTGGAACTATCCTCCTTGCCTTATATTTAATCATTCCACCCCTTCCACCCTGTGAGAGGGCCTCAGCCACTCCACCTCTGTACCTCTTAGCTTGTAAACTGGGGATTGCAATTTGTAAGTGAAGTCTGTGTGCAGCAAAATGAGTTAAAGCTCCCAAAGGGGCTAGAATGCTGACCATGAATTCCGTGAGAGGATGGAGGTTGGGGGGAGGGAGCTTGCCTTTGGAAGAAGCCAAGGAGGGCTTTCTGGAGGAAGAGACAGCTGAGCCAGGCCTTGAAAGATGGTAATTAATGGCATTCTCTCAGGACTTGATGACTTCCTGGTGGCTCAGATGGTAAAGAATCTGCCTGCAATGCAGGAGACCTGGATTCAATCCCTGGGTCGGGAAGCTCCCTGGGAGAAGAGAATGTTAACCCACTCCTGTATTCTTGCCTAGAGAATCCCATGGACAGAGGAGACTGGCAGGCTACAGTCCATAGAGCTGCAGAGTCAGACACAACTGAGTGACTAACACTTTCACTTTCATTAGGACTTAGCATTTAGAAATAGATGATACAGGCCCCACATTATAGAGGAAGAACTGGGTTCAGAGAGGTGACGTGATGCCCCCAAAGTCACACAGCTTCTCATGGTTGGAGCTGGAACATGACCTTCTAAGTGCTGAAACTTAATCCACAACGGATAGGACTTGGCTTTTCGAATAGAGCTGGCAGGATGGGAAAGGGAAAGGCTCATGGGGCGTCAGTTCCCAGCTCAAAGGGCCTTCAAAGTGGAGGAAGGGGCTGGAAGCTCAGGGGCAGCCCAGCCAAGGGAAGGGGTGGGGTTCCTGGTTGCACCTAGGCCACATAGACCAGCCGGCGTCTTGGCCTCAGTTTCCTGTTGCTCCTTAGTGTGTAGGGCAGAGACAGGGTTTCTGGTCTCCAGCCAGCCCTTTGCTCCCAGAGCAGCAACAGCAAGAACAGGCACATTTACTGAGCCCTTGCTGTGGACCAGGAGCTGTGCTGGGATTCTACATGCATCACCTTGTGCTCCTCGAGTCTGCAAAACGGGGTGACTCTATGAAGTCACCTGCACACATCCTCATTTTACAGAGGCACAGAGGGATTAAGGAACAGGCCCAAGGGGGTATGATTTTTCAGTAACCTGAAGCTGCTGGGTTTGAATGCAGGTACCTGACTATGGAATGTGTGCCACATAAAGCACTAGCTGGTAACTTCAGGCAAGTCCTCCCAGGCCTCTGTTTCCTCATTTTGAGGGGACATCAGCCTCCCCCTCACATCCCCCTCCAGCTTCTCTGTGTGCATGGGCTGTGTAGACAGGTGGCCTGGTTGTATGTTCAGTTTTCTCTGCCTATTCAGGCTCCTTTAGGCTGCCCTGTTCTCCTAGCCTTCATCATCCCTCCACTTCAAGTTTAATAAGCAGTGGCTGCAGTGAGGTCTCCCCTGGCCAAGAGTTCATTAGCTAGGCAAGGCCTGGCTGCAGGAGTGCTGAGGCCTGCTGGGCAGTGGCCTTGTAAATAACTAAAGCTTGGCCACCACTTCCAGCTGGGGCTGCACATTGCATTTGGTATTCGGTGTGCCACCTGACTTAAGCCATTCTAACACCCCTGACACCAGGCCCAGCTTCGTGTCCTTTTTTTGGATGGAGTCATCTGACAGACAGTGCTGCTCTCTCTGAACCTCGGTTTCCTCATCCGACCTGCCGGTACCACCATTCAGAGTCCTCCTGAAGCTCCCATGTCCCCACAGCATAAGGGCAGCTGAGACTCCTCTGTATATGGGCCTCTGTGATCAGCCCCTAATGGCCACTGCCCTCCAGCCCCTTCCTGCTCTTCCTGTGAACGAACTCGTGACACCAGACTTCTGTCGCGTTCTAGCTTTCCCGCCGCTTCTCACGGCGAGGCCTTTGCACATGCTATTCCATCTGTGTGGAACACTTTCTGCTGCCTCATCTGGCAGCCTTCTTCTTGTCTTCTTCGAATTGTCAGTGCAGGTTTCACCTCCTTCAGAAAGCCTTCCCTGCTACCGTCTTTCTCCTGGGCTGAGATACATGAGTCGGGAGAGGGGAGTTAGAGACTTGGTGTTGGAATAACTCAATGTGGCCCTCAATTAGACACTCTTGGTTTTCTATCCCAACTGTGACCTCCGGCTGAATGGCCTTGGAGGTGGTATTAGTCTCTCCCTCCCAGAGGTGTTGTGAGGATTCAGTGAGATAATGTGCCTGATAAGCAATAGGTGTTCAGTGAGTGGCTACGGGTCCGTCTCCTCTGGAGGAGTTCACTGAAGACTCTAGATATCTGTCTGCCAAGATGCCCCTGCTTCTCCTGCTCCTATTTGCTTAGCCAGAGGTCTGAAGGCTCTCGTGTCTGAGACTTGCCCCAGCCGCAGGGTTGCTGAGCCCCAGTGGAGGTAGCCCCAAGGCCCTTCAGCCCTGAGTTGAACCTGGGAATGGAGAAAGTCACCCAGGGAGGGCCCGAGGGAAGAAGTGAACCAAACCAGCCTGGTTGGTCTCAATGGAGTGTCTGGGGCCCTGGAGGGGCAGAGGAAGCCTCTGAGGCTAAATGATTGTCCCAAGGCTGGTTTATGACCTGTCTGTGCCTGGAAAGGGGAGGAAGCCCTGTGGCCCCCAGCAGACCCCAAGCTTCTCCCTTCCCCAGGGCCAGGATGGGGCCTCCGTGGCTTGGTCCCAGCAGGCCTCGGGAGCCTTTGCTGAGGACTCTCCCATGGGCCTCCCTGCGGGCTCTCCTGGGACCAAGTTCCCCTCCAGAAACCCCCTGGGCTTACTCAGGCCTGCTGAGGGTTCTGAGTGCAGTAGGCCTCTCAGTCCTCTGAGCTGTCTGCACGAAACTGACTTGACAGCTTTCCCTCCTTGGGGAAATAGCAGCAGCAGGTGAGGCTGGAGAGATGCCCCCAGGGGGAGGGTGAAGAGAGGGAAGAAGCAGAGGGCTGATGGAGCAGGAGAGTACAGATTTGTCTGCGCTGCCCTTCAGGGCTATAAGCAAATGGAAGTAAGTGTTCTGGCCCAGGTCAGACCCCTAGGCCAGTGCGACCCCCGGGAAGCCAGCCCTGGGCTGAGCGGGGGGTGTGGGGCCCTGCTGTGGGGGCCATGCAGCCAAGCCTCAGGGCCCTGGATCTAAGCAGTACTGATAACACCTGCCCACATGCCCCGATCGCCCAGTCTTTGAAGGTCTGGTGGAGATGCCACCTCCCCCAGGTGGCCTTCCCTGACCTCTTGTCCTCTTGCTCCCTGGTCCCTGAGCTCCCATAATCTGTCCCTGTTCTTCCTTTGGTCCCAGATCCTTCTTCTCCAAGTTGTCCTGCCAACCTGTGCTGAGCAAGGAATATGCCAAAATAGCTCGCTCGAGGGAATTACTAACAATCGATACAGGCTATTTACCCCGCACCTAGTATCATGTTGGACAATCTGTGTTCAGTAGGTTTGCTACTCACAGCCCTTTGAGGGCTGTTTTCTTATTATTGCCATTTTAAAGGTAATGAAACCGAGGCTCAAAGAGAAGTGACTTGGCCAGTGTCATGATGTTTGAATGCTAGAGCTGGGACTTGACCCAGGCCTGTCCGCTCTGGAGCCTGGACTTTTCCTCAGGTTCTTCCTTTCCAAGCTCTGATTACCCTGTAGAGGTCAGAGGGCCTGGGGCTCAGAGGATGTGGAAGAAGTGGGTGAGGGATTGCAATGTCCAGTGATGCCTCCTTGGACTACAGATTTCTGTCTGAGAGGGACCCTCTTCTCTGGAGACAGCACGGAGCCCCAACATAAGGTCCTCTCCTCACATAGCCCCCCCCCCCCCATAGTTTCCAAGGGTCTTCCTTGGCCATTGCCTGGGGATGGTGGTTACTGTTCCCATTATACAGATAGGGAAACTGGGGCCCCAGCGGTATGTCACTGATGCAGGTAACCTCAAAGAGTGTCATTTCCAATTCACCGTCTTTCCTCCAGAAAAGGCCAAGAACCCAAGTCATCCAAAATGTTGACTTTGGTTCTCTGTGCTGTGCTGTGCTTAGTCACTCAGTCCTGTCTGACTCTGTGACCCCGTGGACTGTAGCCCTCCAGGCTCCTCTGTCCATGGGATTCTCTAGGCAAGAATACTGGAGTGGGTGGCCATTCCCTCCTCCAGGGGATCTTCCCAACCCAGGGATTGAACCCAAATCTCCTGCATTGCAGGCAGATTCTTTACCATCTGAGCCACCAGGGAAGCCCAGGAATACTGGGGTGAGTAGCCTATCCCTTCTCCAGGGGATCTCCCTGACCCAGGAATTGAACCAGGGATTCCTGCATTGCAGGCGGATTCTTTACCAGCTGAGCCACCAGGAAAGCTCTTGGTTCTCTGGCTCCCACGCAGTTCGCCGACTCTGGGTCTTCCTACATACTTTCCTTCTGCTTGGATCGTCCTGCCCTGTCTCTTACTAATCCTTCAAAACCTAGCTCATTACCTCTGCCACGAAGCCCTCCCTGTCTTCCTGGTGTGATCTCACCTCTCCTACGTTTGGATGCCATGGCTTTGCGGACCCTTGTCATAGCCCATCGTAGGGGCTTGTGGTTGCTGAAGAGTATCTGAGGTGGGGGACCGCAGGGCCTGGCCCAGAGCCGAGGCGTTTGAGGAGTGGTGTGTGAATGAATGAATGGACTGAGGAAATGTCCCCCACTTTTGAGAGTGGGAAGCTAGTATCAGTCAGATGTGGGGGACCCAGGGGCCTCTGAGCAGCCTCTGAGGGGTCCTTGAGGCTGGAAGAGGGAGCTGGGTGTCCTTTAGGGACCATAGTCAGGTCCTCTCTCGTGAGCTGGGTCACCTGAGGCCAGGGCTCTGAGAAGCCAAGTCACTTGCCCTGGGTGGGTTCGTTGGTCAGTGACAGGGCTGGGCCATGCCTGTCCAGCTGCAGTGTGACGCAGGTAAAGGAGGAGATACATGTTCACACATCCCAGGCACAGCTACAGTGGGAGTAATGTGGGGGTGTGATGTGGCCCCTCTTCCTTTCTAGGTACCCCAGGCATCTGTCTTTGCCAGCCCCTGCCAGTGGGTGGACGGACTCCCTCCTGAGCATCTCGGGCCCCGCGGTGCCCCTGGGCATGAGCTGAGCCCGAGGCAGCAGTTTCCATCACCAGTCGTATGGCCCTGGCCCCTCTTACAGGCCGTGTGTGTCATAGGCCCCAGGAATAGCCCCCCTTGGCTGGAGTGGCTCCGGAGGGGCCCCAACTGTGAGCTCCCCATCCCCCTGCACCAGGTCTGACCTCTCTGCCCCTGGCAGGTGCCCACAAGCCAAGTGCTTTGGGGGTGCAGAGCCCAGCTTATTATCAATACCCTCTAGTGACTGGAAGAGTCACCCGGAGAAGCAGGGCCTTTGGGCTCCTAGGTCCACACAATTTCCATGATCCCTCTCGGCCTCCACACACCCGCCCCTTGGATATGGCAGCCCAAGTCCACGGGAATGGTCATGTGGCCACTGCCCTCCTCTGGCCACTGGCTCTGAGTTCCACAAGGGACTTTACACCAGCCATTCTGCAGACTATTCAGTTTCTGGCCCTCTCAGCCTGTTAGAACCACAAGATGGCTTTTTCCAGTTTGTGCCTCACAGCTGCTCTGTGGGGAAGGTGGTGCAGAAGTTCATTATCATCCCCATTTTCTTGAGGAAACTGAGGCTCAGGGAGGGTGCGGGGCTTGCCTGGTGCCACACAGCCTGTTACTGGTGGTGCTCAAGCCAAAACTCACTTCAGTTGATCTCATTTATTTTTTCCAGTGGAAGAAAGTTTTTCTGATTATATAAAGATAGTTTCATACTTGTTTTAAAAAAGTGAAAACACCCAGACAATTCAGAAAAGTGAAAAGAGGAAGGCAGGAGTTTCCCATGTGGTTATATCACTGTGGGAGCTGCCTGTCCTCCCAGAGATGTTCTTGTATTCTCTGCATGCGAGTTCATGTGCTATTTTTTTTTTTTTTTAACAAAATGAGCATGTGTTACACCAGTTGTTTTCTCCCTGCAACATGTACATCTTTCTGTGTCAGGAACAGTAGATGCCGATCATCGTTTTAAAGGGCTAGATAGCATTCCGCTGCATGAATCTTCCCTGATTTAATGACACAGTCTCCTATGGATAGACTTGTATTTAGTTGGTTCTTTTTTTTTTTTCCTGTCTACATAGTGCTGGGGTAAATATCAGGATTACACCTTTGTGCCCTATTCTGGTTCTTCTCCTAAGAAGAAGAAAGCCCTGGGAAAGACAGGGCTGAGCGTACGTTTTCCTCCTCACCTTGTCGCTCTCCCTCAAGGAGACGGTTTCCTATCTCATGACACCCCGACTCGCTGCGGCCCCTCCCAGCCAGGCGGGCAGTCCACAGGACCTCCCTTTCCCGTGAGCACAGGGCTACCTCACCCCAGTCCCAGGGGCCAGACAAAGCAGCCAGATCCAGGCCGCACAAAGCAAAGTGAGGAAAAGGCCAACTGTATTCTGGCCCCAAGGAACACGAGAGGGAACACAACCGGTCTTCATTTTTCTCAGGGTGTTTGTGGAATCTGTCTCCTCCACAGCATTATAAAAGTGATTCTGCCCCCGCCCCTAACTTGCTGTGTGATCCTGGTGAAGGGCTCTCCCTCTCTGAGCTTCATCTCCCCTTCACCCATTGGTCCACACTCCGCCTACACTGTAACCAGCACTCTGAGCAGTTTTCTTCTCCCTGGAGCTGGGTTCAGGGCCAGTCCTGGCCTGGGGGAAGAGGACTTGTGGCCCTCAAGCTCCTTGATGCCTGGTGAGGGTTGGTGGGAGTGTAGCTGGCTTTGTGGGTGGATTCCAGGCAGGTTGATGGAGGGTAGCTGGACTATTTAGAGTCCATTTCCAGAACTTAGCCCTAAGGCTCAGGTTCCTTGGACTGCTTTCCCTTCTGCCTTCTTCCTGTGCCTGTGATTGGATTGGATGCTGTGGAGTGATGGAGAAAAGTGGAGTCAGACCCCTAGTCCTGTGACCCACTAGCCAGGGTTCCTGGTATGGGTCTTATGCTCTGAGCTTTAGATCTCTGGTCTCTGAAATGGGGATAATGAGCCTACCTCTCAGAGGTACCCAGGCTGATATAAAGTGCTCTGCCCAGACCTGGCCCTGAAATGAGCACCCCACTTCCCCTCCCAAGCCCATGATCCCCACACAGGAAACAGCTAAGTAGAAGGGACCATCAGCAGCTTTCCTCCTCCTCCTCCACCAAGGACATGACAAGAGGGCAACTGCTGAAATAGCAGCAGGAGAGATGTAGGTCAGCTGGCCAGTTGGGAGGACTTGGCTGCCTGGGAGAACAGCAGCTTCTTGGGCTGGGAGGGACTGTAGGAATCATCTCATCCACTGCCATCTGCACTGGAGGCCTCATAGTGGCTGCTTCCTGGGTGGCCTGGGGGAGTTGGTTAAGCAGAGAGAAACAAGGAGACCTGGTTAACCAGCTGCGCCTGGCATAGTTGTCTAGGAGGGGGCCTTGGTTCCCCAGTGGGTCCGTTTAACATCAGAGAGTTGGAAGCTGATGAGAGGCAAGAAGGGCCCATCGGCCCAGGTTAAGCTGCAGGACTGAATAGCTGGAGGCCCAGGGTGGGCTTTCCTGGTGGCGCGAATCCAGGGATATTCAGGCCAGCGCTCCTCCCGCCCCCTGCCCTCTCTGCTTCCTAGACTCCGAGCTGCCATCTGCTGCCCCCATCACCCTCAGCCGCCTCTCCGCCATGTGTCCCAGTACATGGGCATGTGCACAGGTATGTGTCTCAGAGAGGGGGTGTGCACCAGGAGGGAGGTGACCGTCCCGGACACACGGAGGCGGCAGGGACACGGTGACGCCCTTCCTCCCGCGCCGGCCAAGGCCGCCCAGCCAAGTCGAAGCCAAAGCCCCCCACTGGGCTGTTTGTGGCGGGGAATTATTTGTAGTTGGCAAGATGCCAGCAGTCTCTGTTCCCAGCCTGCCCCCTGCCACGACAGCCTCTCTCCACCTCCAAGTCTCAGCCTGCAGCCCACTGTCTGCACCCACCCACCCCCGACCCAGAGGGCTGAGCTTGATAGAAACGTCATGGCCCTGAGTTCAGGCCCACCTCAGCTCCACCCCTGCTCCTACCTCACCAACTGGCCATCGGCAGGTTCCTGACCCTCTTGGGTCTGTACTCATTAGGAGTGGGGCATCTCCCAGCCCCTCTCAGCTCCATTTCTCTGGGATTCTCTTTTTCCCCTGAGAACCAGGGAGTTCACAGGACCTCTGCTATGGGCAGGCCCCAGATGTGGGGGTCCAAGGAGCTGCCCCTGTTCTCTGTGGCCCAGGAGGCCCAGAGTACGGGGTGTGAAATCCAACCCTTCACAACCCCAACCCAGGGGATGTGGCCTAAACCAAACATGCAAAGCTGGAACCAACTGTTTATTAGCAGAACATGCCTCCACTTGGGAATTTCTGCCTGTTTATTTTTTTGCTAAGCTGACCAGGCCGATTCTTTAATACCTGCGGCCCCAGGCTTTATATCTGCTGCACGCGTGATGCTCTCATGTCTACGCGCTCTCCTTCTCCTATCTGAACAACTGCCTGCTTCTCAGAGGTGATTGACAGAGACTCGTATGGCCTCCCAGTGTCAGCTGGACTTCAGTTTCCACTGCAGTCTTTCCATGTCCTAGCTGCAGGCCTGGGACAAGTCTCTCAAACCTGAAGCTCAGACTCCTGCACTATGTGAAAAAGTTAGTCGCTCAGTCAGGTCTGACTCTTCGCAACCCTGTGAACTATAGCCCACCAGGCTCCTCTGTCCATGGAATTCTCCAGGCAAGAATACTGGAGAGGGTGGACATTCCCTTCTCAGGGGATCTTCCCGACCCAGGGATCGAACCTAGGTCTCTTGCATTGAAGGCAAATTCTTTACCATGTAAACCACCGGGGAGGCCCATGCACATGGACAATGAGCAATTCCTGGTTTTGGTATAGTAGCTGAAGCCTCACTGGGTCCTGCAGAACCAGTCAGTTCTTCCTGCACTGGGCACAGGTCCACACCAGGGCCCAGAGGCTGATGGCTATGTGGTTCTGTGCTGAGTTTTCCCCCCGGGAGCAGAGGCCTGAGCCCTTGTCACTGTTCTCCTGTTGAGAGCCAGTCCCCCCAGGCTCTCAGTGCCACCACACCGGGAGCCAGGGAGCCTCCCTTTGTCACCGACTTATTGAGGGACCTGAGTGAGTCTCTGACCTGTCCTGAGCCTGAGTTTTCCCACCTGTGAGGATTGCATCAGGAGCTTGAGTCACTTTGGGCAGCTTTTGAAATTCAGATACCCTGATCCTCGTCCAGGTCTGACTCCAAACCTTTGCTTGCTCTGTGGCCAGGTGGGAGCCACAGACATAAAGATCCCCCCAGGTCCCCTTCCTCTTACTGCTCCTGCATCACCTCATCCTTGAGTAACCCCACTGCGACACAGAGAATAGCAGGGCCTCTAAGCAGGCTGCCTGGGGGCAAGTCCATACTTCCCCACTGCCTAGCGGTGGGCCCTAGGCAAGTTACTTCACTGGTCTCTAAAATGGAGCCAACACCTAACCCTCTAAGTGGCTGGATGAATATGTGAGTTTATTTAAGAAAAGCCCTGAGAGCAGTGCCTGGACAGGATTTGCTCGGCTTCTTTTGACCTCTTCCTCTGAACCTCTGTCTCCCACTTGTCCTTTAGGTGTCCCCTCCCGTGCGGGGATGCTCACTGCTGGGTGGAATAGGAAGGGCTGGGGACCCCCCGCCCAGAAGTCTCCTTTGTCACTGCTTCTTCCTGGTGGCCCCAGGCCATAACTTACTGTCCTAATTTAATTAGGAAGAGTCCTTCCAGGGACCTCATTAGGAAATGAGCCCAGAGCCTTGGGGACCTCGAGGAGGGGTGGGGTGTAGGAGGAGTTTGTATTGTGTCTGACCCTGTCCAGCCCTTGACCCTGTGCCCCACATGTGCCCAGTCCCTTAGTCCTGTGACATGGAGCCTGGGAAGCCAGGGCCTCCACCCTGTGCCTCTGCCCAGCTTTGGCCTTATCTCCCTGGATGAGGACGAGGAAGACTGACTGAGAAGGTTTCTCTTGTTCTGTTCTGCCTGCCCTTGACGTCCCCGGCCTGGCACAGAGCAAGCCTTGGTGACTCTGTGTTGCCTGAATGAGTTGAGTGAGCTGTGGCTCTTGGGAGATGTATCTTCATTTGACCAAAGCAGGCTTCCACACTCATCCCAATGTAGGAATTCCCTCCAGCAACTCCAGGGGCTGGATGTGGGGGTGGGGGAGGTGTCTGCTTGAATACCTTCAGGGACAGGGAGCTAACTCAGCAGCTGATAGCTTTTTCTGTCCCTGGACAGTTCTTCCTGTTAGAGAATCTGTCTTCCTTTTCAACCTCAAATCTGCCTCCTGTGACACTTCTGCCCTGACCTGGTCCCGCCTCTGTTTCTGGGGCCTCTGCGCACAGACTGTGTCCCCTACCTTCATCTCAAGCCTGCTTAGTATCCCTTCTTGGCCTGTGACAGCTGACATGCTATGTAACCTCGGGTAAGGCCTATTCCCTCTCGGGCCACTGTTTCTTGGGGCCTGGTAGGCTGCACACTCTCAGGTTCTATAAACACTGGCTGCCTTCTGTAACTGTGACCTACCTCCCTATGAAGTGGGGGCCGAAGACAGATGTGCTGTGTCCAGAGGTAATGGCGACACCTCTACAGACAGCGTGTCTCCTGGTCAGCAAGGCGACGCGTCCTGCAAGAACCTGCGGCTGGGCGCTGGAGGGTGGTGCTTGGACCTCTTCTGCCCCCGCGACCAGTGCACAGTGCAGACACCGCCGTGCCTTGGTCAGGAATCTGGGAGTCGTTGTAGCCCCTTTTCTCCCTTACCACTAAGAGCCTCTGTGGCCTGGTCCTCCCCGCTGCTCACGGCCCAGGCCCTTACTCCATCCCACTGCGGCCTCCCTGGACCAGGGCAGCAGCCCCAGCCTCGCCTCTGCTCCCTCCCTCCTGTCTGTTCTCTGCTCTGCACTCTCAAACACTCAGAGCACCTTCGTGCCCTCGCTCGGTGCCCTGCAGGGGCGCCACCACGCACAAGACAGTCTGCTGGCTGTCCTTCAGGGTCCTTCAAGACCCAGCATGTACCTGGCATCTCTCCAGCCCCAGACCTCACCATCTTCTTGCCCCCCAAAACCATCAGCTCTGTGCTCCAGCCCCACCCCCACCCCCTGATGTGAGTGATGTCGCAGAGGCATCTTCACACTCTCACGTGCCTGGAAGACCCTTCCTCTGCTTGTTCAGTCCCCCTTTGCCTCAGTAGTCTCCACTTCCAGGGAGCCTTCCCACTCTGGCTGGGTCAGGGCCTGCTCTGGGTTCCCCTGTCCCGGTGTTTCCCTCCATCCTTGCCACGTTGTACCGAGATGGTCCAATTAAGAGTCTGTGGTTCACAGACTCAGACTTCAGGAGGATGGGGCAGGGGGCCTGGCCAGGGCCTGCCAGGGAGCGGGAGGGGAGGAGAGGGGGTGGGGATCTTTGGCATAGGCCCAGGTCCCCTCCTCCCAGGCCGCGTTTCTGCTCCTTGTGCTGCATCCTCCTGAGCCACGTGTGAGCCCCAGAGAAGCACCTGGCATGGACTGGAGTCTTCACGTCTGAGCTCCAGCATTCACTGCAGGCCTGCTCTGTGCCAGGACCTAGGGAGGATCTGCAGATAGAAAAGCAGGCCTTGGTCACCTAACTCAGTATGTGACCTTGAACATTTGGCTTCTCTGAACCTCAAGCTTCCTTAGAAGTGAAAGGGGTAGAGGACCCAAGTCTCCTTCCCCTGTTCCCTGGGCACATGTGAGCTGCGATCGGGGTCACACATGGCCCCACAGGGTCCCAAGATGGCAGCTAGACCAGAACTTCCCTCCCTGCCCCCCATCCTGGGGCCTCTGGGGCCTCGGGCCAAGCTTTGCTGGGATCAAGGGGGACAGGGGTTTTGCTCTCTGTTGGTTGAAAAGGCCCGCCCCCGCGTTGGCCAGCGCTTTGGCATTACCAAGAGCCTGCTCCCACGCAGGGTGACCAGCTTGTCCTCGTTTGCTTGGAACTGCCCCAGTTTTAAAACAAAAGCTCATGTCCAATGGGACACTTGGCCCGCCAGCCTGCACTCTGTCAACTCCCGCAACCACTCCCCCCGGCTCTGCAACAGGGCTCCTCCGTTACCTGTGGATTCTGCTGCTAGTTGGACAGGGCTCACTCTAAATAAAGAAAAAAAGTTGATTTCTTCCCCACCTTTTGGCATAATTCAAGGAGACATAGAGCTCCTTGGAAGGTCTAAAGGAGCCAGGGCTGAGCATCCTGGTTGGGGTGCTGGTGTGGACAAAGCCAGGACGCCTGGCCTTTGATCTGACCCTGCCTCTGATGCAGCTGAGTGACAGCTCTCTCTAAGACTTGGTTTCCCCCAGCCCTGCCCTGCTCACCTCATGTCAATAACATCAATAACATCACGTCAGTAAGGCGAGGATCATTACCTCGACCGCCCTGCCTTTGCGTTCCTGCTACTCTTTATGTTCTTCGTGGCATTTTCCTCCTATCCCTTGAGAGGTGGGCTCAGCAGGATTTGCTATGCCAGTTGTTCAGATGGGGACACTGAGCCCACAAGCACACAGGATTTCAACTCCTTAATGACTGAGGAGAAGGTCAAGGATGGTGGCTGTGAGGTGTGGTGGTTACCAGGAAGTGGGGGTCCCTGGCTGGCTGTTCTCCTCCCCACTCCCACTTTGTCAGTGTCTTCATCAGTTGGAAAAGATGGAGACAGATGCAAGGGAAAGGTAGACACAGGCGTGGGGAGAGAAAGGACGTGGGGCGGGGGTAGTCCTGGGGCAGCGGGGGCTGGGGGAGGGTCCAAGCACTGCTGCTACTTCCTCTGATGGTTCTCACAGTCTGTCTGCACCGGCTCCTGACAGATGGAGGGAAGGGGAAAGCTGGTGCCAAGAGGCTGTCTCT
>SJYX01007603.1:190073-200566 GCA_006410675.1 Oreotragus oreotragus | reverse complement strand
CCTGTCCCCCCCCCCCCCCCCACTCCTTGGTGGTACCTGCCTGGGCTGGCGTCCACTAACCTCTGAGGGCCAGTAATCATAGCCATCATTTACTGAGCCGCTGCCACTCGACCCTCCTGTCAGCCCCAAAAGATAGCCCTGTTTAATCCCTGACCATGCAGGGGAGAGGTGAGGCAGAAGTAAGGAGAGGCTTCCCCAAGGTCAAGTGGCTACTGTCTGAGTCAGGAGGTGGGGGGAGGGCTGCGGGAGGGAAAGGCTTCCTGGGGCAGGACTTGGGGGTGTATGGGGCTTGGCAGGGCCGAGGAGCCTTATTTCTGACCCCGCACCACATGCTGTCCCCTCCCTCCTTCCTACATGGTTCCCAGACACATCCATGACACTAAGACCCCAACTTGGCCATCTCTCAGGTGAGCCCTAGGAACCTGGGGCCCAGAGTCCCTCCTGTCCCCCTTGAGGAGCCCCAGGCCCTTGACATGGCCTGTCCTGCTTGGTGATCTAAGAAGTGTGCAGGATGATGGCTGAGAGCCCGAGGTATCTGGATGGGTAAGTGGGAGCTGGGCCTCCTTCCTGCTGCTCCTTAGAGTTGGTCCTGGTTGGAGCTGTCCTCCACATTAATATGAATAATGGCAGTCATTAATGGTAAATGATGGTGTGCCTACCCGCTGCCAGAGCTGGTGGGTACCCTGGGGGAAAGCCGAGAGAAGTAGAAGAGGGGACCGATCCCGAGAGCAGGGTGTGTGCTTCTATTGCATTTGGCTCCTCCCCGTAGCCTGTCCTGGCTGGGCCCTTGGGGGGCAGTTTAATGACATCCTAGTGGTTGAAAACCAGGTGCCTGTGTGATGGGATACCTGCTGGCATGGGACACACTTCTCTGCCATCCACAGAGGGATTCCACCACTGGCCCAGGCCCTGTGCCCGCCCCTCCTGGCCCCCACTGCCTGACTTCACCCCTTGCCTCGGCTCTTTAGATCCTTCCAGAGGCGCTCAATGAGTGGTCCCCTCACTGCCCCCCCCTTGACTATTCATGTGACCTTGGGCAAATCAGCTCCCCTCAGTGCCTTGGTTTCCTCATCCATACAATGGGATTATGGTATTCTTCCTCAAAGAACTGTTAGGAGAATTAAATGAGGTGATGAGCCTAGTGCATGGCAGTCACTCAATAATGTTTCCTCTTCCGCTCATGTTGTGGGAGGAGGAGATGCGGATGTCAGAGCCCCTCTGCTCTCCACGCATGCCCTCGAGAATCCTCTGACAGCCCTGAGAGCGGGGATTTGTCTTGTTGCTTTGCTGACAGGGATGGTGAGGCACAGAGAGGTGGGGTGACTCAGCTTGGGAGTGGCAGATCCAAACCCTGGGCTCTCAGGCTCGGAGGCCCATGCAGGTGTCACTGAGCCAGGCAAAGTGGACGAAGGGCTTAGCCTGAAAGCTCCTTTGGAACTGGTGTTGCAGAGGCTCCTGGCTTCCTGTGCTGATCTGTAAACCTCCAGCCCCCAGATCCCAAATCCCTCTAATCCTGGGAAAGAGGCGGCCCTCGGTCACGTCCATCAGCAGCTCTAAGCACCCTCCCTGGGCCTCTCACCTCCCACATGAGCCCAGAAGCGGCAGGCGAGGGCCTGGGCTGCGAGGATGGGGGATTTCCCGACTCGGTTGAAATCTGTCACAACATTAATGTTAATTAAGCCTCGTTAATTCAGCCCTCTGCTTACGCAGAGCTCCTGACAGCAAATTACTCATAAGTGAGGCGGTAAATTTATTGCTGCGTTTTCCCAAACTCTCAGCAGTGAAGAACATGCCCCCGGGAAAGGTGGAGGAAAGGCCTGGAGGGCGAGTGCTGTGTGGTTCCTGCCAGCCTGAACCACCGGGGACCGTGGCCCAGAGAACAGGCAGGGTTCACCAGGGAACCTGGTGAGGATGTGCTCTGGTCCAGTCAGAGCTGCCTGGAGATGGAGTGAGCTCCCCCTCACTGGAGGCATGCAAGCAGGAAGGCAGGGAGTATCACAAGTCCCTCTGGGCTGGCCCATCATCTTCCCGCCTCACCCCTTTCGCCTGGCAGACTGCACTGGCTCTGTGCCACGTTTCCACTGACAGTGCCCCGGAGTCACACAGTAGGGCGTGTAAAGGGCTAGTGTGGATCTAGACGTGAGCCCCAGAGCCCACCCTGGTGTCTGTAAACACCTTCCCCTGCAGTGCAGTCTGAACAGGAGCCCAGTGGCCTGTGCAGGGAGCAGAGTGCAGGGAGAGCCAGACAAGCTGCCAGGGGTGCTGTGAGGGCCCCCTCCTGGTCCCGGGCTACAGGGGGCTCTTGGAACCAGGGAAGAGGACTTTGAGCACAGACCCCCTTACTAGGCTAGGTATCACAGCCTTCCAGTGAGGACGCAGGCTCTCAGGCTCTCCTGGGGGCAGCGGAAGCCCCACCATCCTTCTCCCTAAGATCTCCTTCCTTGATTTCAGACTGAGACCATGCCTGGGACATTTGGAACAAACCCAGGCTCTGGGTACACAGAATTTTGAAAAATTAATTAGAGCATTAAATGGTAGCCCTCTGGGAGAATCCCACCATCTGGCTGTCACAGGAGAGGCAGGAAAATCTATGCATATTTGTCTGGAGTGTGTGAGCGTCGTATGAAGCCACCTGTGCATGTGTGTGTGTGTGGCCTGTGTGCTGCAGTGTGTGCACAGGGAGGCACGTGTGTCTGTGTTCAGTGTGTGGTGCACATTCGAGTGTGCAAGTGGGCAGTGTGCGTTTGTGTGCATATGTGCCCACCTGCATGCCCATGTGCTGTGTGCCTGCACCCCTGGGTCTGTGTGTCTGCCTGAGCATGCGCCTGTGACCAGGCCTGGCTGTGGGGGCGGAGAGTCAAGCTGGGCTGTGTGTAGAGGGCTCAGCCTCCCCACCCCTCTTGACAGAGTGATGTTCACAGAAAGGTGGGGGTGGGGGTGTGCGCAGGTGGGACAGTGGTGGGTTTGACAAGTGCACAGCTGGCCTGCAGGACTCTGGCTCTCTGGGGCTCAGGAGGGACCAGTGTGGGGCCATGGGTGGAGAATGGCAGGGTGTGCTGGTGGCTGGACTGACCCAACCCTTTAACAATTCTAACAGAAACTTCCTGAGGGCCTACTAGGTACAGAGCCAGGGGGTGGGAGTGTGGGGGAAAAAAAAAATCAAGAGGACCTTGCATCACTATGTCAGTCACTGATACATTATCTCACAACCAACCACCCTGCAAGTCAGGATTCAGCCTCCCAGTTTTAGATGAGGAAAACTGAAGCTCCGAGAGGTCAAGTAACCTGCCTGAGGTCATACAGCCAGTAAGGGGCCACGCCAGGATGTGAACACTGGTTCCTTAACTTGCTCTTTATGGGAGGAGGGCCACAGAGGGCTGCAGACTAGCATTTTCCAAATCTCTGTACTGGGAGATAACATCCACGTGAAGAAAAGGCTGAGGAGGGTGGAACTGTCGTGGGCGGTGGGCATGCCCACAGAGCAGGCTCTTTAAGAGGCAGCTTCCCTTTCATCCAAGCTGTGGTGGGACCTATCTGGTGGGGGACCATGCTTTCTCAGAACCCCTGAGTGACGGCCCCCTGTCTGAGGGCTCTGTGCAGTGGCAGGGGTCTCAGCCAGGATGGCAGCGGAGCTGAGGTTCTGCTGGGCACCTGCCCATCCCCACCCTCAGCTCACCTCCCACAGCCACGACTGTCTCCTTCTGCCCAGGTCTGGTCGGGGGCCATCACAGAAGTCCTGCTGGGCCCCTGGCTGGAGGTACTGAGCTGTGGCCTGTGGCTGTTAACTCTGCCCATGCTGTCTGCCCCTTGGCCAGCTGCAGAGAGGTGGGCAGCCTTGGCCAGAGCCCAGGGTCCCAGCCCGGCAGGACCGGAACCTGAGATGTGGCACCTTTGAAGGTCTGGCCTCACAGGAGGGCATGCCAGCACCTAGCTGGGTACTCAGCACCTGAGGGCCCCTACTTGATTCTTTCAGCTTCCCGCAGCAGAGACTTGAGATTTTCCAGTTGGAACAAGGGTCATCAGACGTTTGACCCTCCCAGGTTCCCTCCCAGGGTCCCTCCCAGAACATAGGACTAAGGGTGTATGCTGGGGCCTGAATGCACCCAACTCTCCCTCAAGTAGGCCGAGGACGCCCTCTGCCCAGAAAACTTGCCAAGTGGTCCTGTGGCAACACGTGGGCCTGCCTTTTCTCCCTGACTCTGGTGTAGCCATCTCCCAGGAAACGGGGAATTTCCCCTCATTCCCATCATTAGGGTGCCAGGGCAAACAAATAGCCTAATCCAGATGAGCCCTGGGCCACAATCACATTCTCTTTGGGGGTTTTCTTTCTTATTTCCAGCAATTTTGAGGAGGTTGAGTAATTGGTATTCCACACAGGTTAACAGAACTGCTGCCTTTCCGTATTATGCCTTAATTTCCTTTATCGCATAGCAAGTTGGAATTAATCGCCCCTCTCCTTCCTTTTTCCCACCGAAACCCATTACCAGCCTGTCTGCTGGTTAAAGTCATTTTGTGGCAGCTCTTGGCTCCTTGCCACTTCCCTGGGAATCTTTCCGACCAGAGCCAAAGAACAAGGAGGGGTGAAAAATCCATTTGTACAAAGTGGAGGTCTCCTGTTGAGAACTTATTTCCCTCCCTGTTCAAGAGGAAGGAACGTGTCCAGCCTCCAGCCGGCACAGCTGACTGAGTCCCCTGTCGTAGAGAGCATTCAAGAGGGCGGAATGGCCATATGTCAGTGGTGGGAACAGAGGATTCCTGCACTGCTCAGGGGAGGGGTTGGGGGAAGGGATAGGCCTTTGCCACTCCTGGTGCCTAAATTAGATGCTGTGATTGGAAGCTTCTAGGGTTCTGTTGTTTGTAAGTTTAAGATTTTCTCTGATTTCAAAGTTGGAAAGAATCTGTGAATCCGTGGTCCTGACTGAGCCGCCTGGGCCTAAGTACTTTTAAATTGTGTGTTTTGAGATTCTAAAGATACTCTCCTGGAACTGGAAATTGTGTTCTGTGATTCTAAGGCTGTCTTACGATTTCATGAGCCTCTTAAGCTGCAATTCTGCTCCGTGACTGGGTCTCAGGAGGGAGTGTAAGCTTTGCTGAGGCTGCTTTGGAAGTATGAAAAGCCCAGGCCTTCTCTGGCCTGAGTTTGTGCATTTATGAAATGCAAGGGTTGAGAACACGCCCCGCAGGTGTGTTCTGCCCGCAGCCCCTTGCCCCCTTCCGTGCCTTCTCCACATAGGCCATCAGCACTGGCCACCACAGCACCTCGGGGGACCCAGGAGCCTTTCCATCTGAGCCACATCCTTTGTCCACTTGCCTGTAGCCCTCTCCCATTCCAGCAGGAAGGCAACTCAGCTCTCCTCCAAAGTCCCAGCAGGAAAGCTGCTGGGAGTAATAAGAAGAAATAAACCGTATTGTTGATGAGAGCTCCACCCTTGTGGGCTATTGTTGATATTGTTGTTTAGTTGCTAGGCCTTGGCTGACTCCTTGCGACCCCATGGACTGCAGCACGCCAGGCTTCTCTGTCCTTCATCTTCTCCTGGAGCTTGCTCAGACTCATGTTCATTGTATCAGTGATGCCACCCAACCATCTCATCCTCTGTCATCCCCTTCTCTTTCTTCCCTTCAGCGTCTTTTCCAATGAGTTGGCCCTTCACATCAGGTGGCCAAAGTGTATACAATTCACTATATAATTTCAACATCTATCATCTCCTGTACATCTCGCCCCTGAAGGGTGTAACTATTGATTGTTATCCCCATTTTGTAGGTGAGCAAACTGAGGCTCTGAGACGTTAACTCACCTGTAGTTCCAGGACCCTGAGTCGCTTGCTGCCTGCACAGCTACCAGCCACATGCAGGCTGAACTGAACAAGTCATGAGCAGCTCCAGGTGGTCAGTGTGATGGGGGAGCCCAGGGGCATGTCTCACTGGAATCTGCTGCCGGGTGGGGTTGCCACCCATGCGCTCACACTTCCCCGCTGAGATGTTGAAAGGCTTCAGAGAATGGACCTCGTTTCCTTCCCAATGCACCAAGAGGCCAGAAAAGAAACTGCCTCCTTCATCTGCTTTTAGAATCTACCTTTTCCTTCTGGATCAAATAAGATTTCTCAGGGCGGGCTTCCTCAGCCCCTACTGCTTCCCCATTGGTGCAAAATCAGCCCTTCTTTGAGGTCCTACTCAAAAGGCTCCTATCTCATCGCCCTTGCCCCCCAAGCATGCCTCACCCACAGAGAGGAGAGGCGCTGGTGAGAGCTTCCTCAGGGCTGAGTTCAGCATCCTTGTTTTCAGCTGAGGCCCAGAGAGGGAGATGACTGCCTGAGGCCACACAGCATCATTACCACCCTTGATTCTGATCAGGACCATCTAATCTTGTTCTGGGTTGGGACAGTTATATCTGAATTCTTGTCTCTTCACCCTGGCTGCAATTTCTGTGAGTGAAGGTCCACCTCTCACCTTTTTCTTTCCTGTTGAGCGTTAGGGATAAAAGGACCTGTATTCTGGTCCTGCCTTGAGCTCTGTGACCTTAGGACAGTCCGTTGCCTTTCAAGGGCTTTTGCTTCATCATCTCTCAAAGGAAGTGATGCCTCCCTCCCCCGCCTCACAGGGCTGCTATGAAGACTCCTGCTGAAGAGTGGGGGGTGGGGGGCTCACCGAATCTATTACTCAGCACCGCATTCATTCAGAATCCCACTTCTGCCAGATTTCCTTCAGCCTTTGCTGAGTTTCCAGCCAGAGATGCTCCCTGTCCCCAGAATAGCCCCAAAGTTCCCCACGGCTGAGCTGCCGCTCCTGGGTGGGCCCAGCTGTAGGGCCCTTGCCCTCTCTTCATGGAGCGTCCACCCTGAGCAACGCAAGTGCTCTGCCATCCTCACCACCCAGCTGCACACCTGCCTCCCCTCTAGAGGCGGGTGCTGACTGCGCAGGCTGGCAGCACGCAGCCCTGCCTGCATGCTTGGCGTGCCCTCCTTCTGTCCCTTCCGCTGTCCACCTGGAGGGTGGAGGTCCATGAATCGTGCACATGGAAAGCCTGACTCTTTTCTCCTCTGATGAGTTTGAGGCATGGGGAAGGCAAGGGGCCTGGGGGCAACCTGGAGTAGTGCTAAGGCTCTAAAGCTCAGACCAGTCAGAGGCTCTCCCACACTCCCATCCGGGGCCTGGGTTTACAGAACTCCCTCTCAATAATCTTATGAAGGGCTTTCGTGCAGCCAAGAGCCCAGGTGCCCAGCTACACTGGGAGAGGAAGGTTGCCCCTCCCTGAGGCCAGCTCCACAGTCTGGCTGGGCCTTAGGATGACTCACTGAGCCCGCTCTGGTCGGGTGGAGCCTCCCGGAGCCTCCAGGCTGTCAACAGGATGAGTGCTGTCTGGCCGGGCTGCAGAGCTTCACCTTGGCACTGACGGCCAGGGTGGGCACAGCCTGGAAGGCTGGCTGAGAACACTGTCCCGGTAGGTCTAGCTTGCCAAAAATATGGTAGCAAAGTAAGCAGCCTGTGGAGACTTGAGCTGGCTAATGTTCTACCCTTGATGCTCTGGGCCCCGGGCTGGAGTTCCACTCCTTTGGGCCTTATTGGAGGTAGAGGGTGTCATCAGACACTGTCAAGGGCTGATGCTTGAGCTGGCCTTGAGGAGTGGGGAGGTTCTGCCAGGTGGAGATGAGGAAGCATCTCCTGCAGGTGGAGCTACACAAGTATAGACACTAGGTAGGCAAGCCCACGGTTCGTCCGTGACCGTTGGGTGGGTGTGGGGCAGTGGTAGCCAGGGGTGGGCGAGAGCAGTTAGCAGAGCAGCTTGAAGTATCCCTGAGCACCTGCTAAGATCCTTGGTCAGGTTCTAGGGGAGATGGGAACCCAAAAAGACCAGAAAAGGTGGCTTTCTGATGATGGAGGGGCCTTCCACAGGTCACTGACTACTGTGGATCTCCAGCCCCCACCTGGAGCCATGGAGGCAGATTGGGAGGGTCTGGGGACCGAGCCACAGATCCCCTCCTTTGCCAGCCTCACTCTGGACCTGGTGATAGTGGTATCATACCTAAAAAAAAAAAAGACGGAAGTTAGAGATCATCTCGTCTAATCCAGTCCTGTCACGGAGGAAAAGAGCCAGGCACAAAGAAGGCAGAGAGCTTACCAAGGTCACACAGTGGAGCCAGGCCGCTAGGCCTGGGGTTGGAGAGAGCCTACTGCTAACACCATGCACAGTAAAATGGTCTTAACTTCTTTCTAGATGAAAGCTAGCAGCCATCCAGGCACAGGCTTAACTACTTGGCAGAGCAGTGTCCTAATCCTCAGGCCTCCTACTGGCACCTCCTAGTGGGCAGAGGCTTCCTGGATTGCCAGCAAGGGGCTGAGGGTGACAGAGAGCCCGTACCAGCCTCCTGGGTGAGAAACTCTGGGCCAACACAGAAGGGACGTCCCCAGAGAGGCCGCAGCCCACCCAATCCCAGGAGATGGATTTCCCAATAACAGGGCGTTCTCACCCATTTATCACCAGGATAGCCCCATGGCGCATGCGCACTCAGTCTTGTCTAACTCTGGCGATCCTGTGGACCACAGGCCGCCAGGCTCCTCTGTCCGTGGATTCTCCAGGCAAGAATACCGGCGTGTGTTGCTGTGTTCTCCTCCAGGGGATATTCTGGACCTGCGTCTCCTGCACTATAGGCAGATTCTTTACTGCTGAGCCATCTGGGAAGCCCATAACCCAGCGAGGCTCCTCTTAAAATGCTTCTCCTACCACCTAATTGGTGAAAGCGGTTCATTTTCCACTCAGGTAGGGCTGTTTCCCAGCCGCTGCCTCATGGGCAGAGGGTGCCTGTGTGAAGGGGGGGGGGGCAGCGTTGAGGAGACAGGTGGTGGTCATCACTCCATCATTCACTTCCTTGTGCTGCCTGGTGGGCTCTGAATAGGAACAGCTGGCCACCTGGTTCCTGCGTGCATGCTGAATCGCTTCAGTCCTGTCCAACTCTCTGCGACCTTACGGACTGGGGCCCGCCAGGCTCCTCTGTCCATAGGATTCTCCCAGTAAGAATACTGGAGTGGATTGCCGTGCCCTCCTCCAGGGGATCTTCCTGATCCAGGGATTGATAGCAGGGGGGTTCTTTACCACTAGTGCCACCTGGGAAGTCTCACCTGGTTCCCAGTCCCTTAGCAGACCCGACGCAGGCTGCTGACTGAGGTGGCATCTGCCCCTGGTGACCTCTCAGGCCCTTCTGGTCTGGCCTCCTGGCCCTCCGCAGCAGAGCTCTGTCCACGGAGCCCTGGGCTTCCCGGTCCAAGCCAGTGGGGTGGAAGCCACAGAGCCTGGGGAGGCCCGCTGGCGTCACCCAGCTTGTTGGTGGCAGAGCCGCCTGCAGTGAGACCCAGAGCCCTTCCCTCAGCTGTGGAAGAGGAGGCAGAAGAGCTCCCTCTCCTGTCGGGGCTGGTGATGGAGAGCAGAGGCTGGAAGGTGGATCCTCGGCAGGCTCTGAGGCTTGCGCGTGGGAGGCGGAGCCATGACTGATGGGGTGAGCCGGGGCGGTCCCCAGGTCAGAGGAGGCTGAGTCCCTGCTGGGGCTAGCCACGTGCTCTCTCCTGAGTGGAGGCCTGTGTGGGTGGGAACCAGGCAGGGCCCTGGCCAGAGGTCATGGAGGGTTTTCTGACCACGCCTTCTGCTTTCTGAGGGGTTCCACTCTGAGGTAGAGCAAGTTTCCCTCTAGCTGTTTCCTTGGGACCTCAAATCCAAGTGCCAAGGGGGTGTTCAGACCCAGGGCGGGCAGTCCTGAGCCTGGAGATTGGACAGGGAGTGGCTGTCCCCTCCGTGCTACCAGCTGCTCTGAGCGGCACCCCTTGCGTGGTGCCTGGCCCCGTGCAGACACCGGCCAGGGACCCCTGCTGATCCCATCCACTCGCCCCTCGCCCACTCCTCCCGCCCCCTCACAGCTGTCACTGGCTCAATACCCTGCGTCCACAAATCACTACGACAGGAAGACCCCTTTGTCGTCTGTCCCTCGGAGACACGCATCTTCCCTGTGGCGACAGGGAGTCCCACATACCCCAGTGATGGCTTGGACCTCCCTTGGTGACAGCGGGGCTGGGGTGGGGCAGCGTCGGAGAGCAGCTGGGATGTGCTGGGGGCCTGGAAGAGGGACTTGGCTGCCAGAAGCCCCAGGGGATCCCCTGGAGCAGCGCGGAGGAGCAGAGCCCACCTGTGTCAGACCCAGACTGTCAGCGGGAGGGGTCCTCACAGATCTGCTCACCTGAGGAAGCTGCGGCTGAGTGGGAAGGGATCGCACGGTCTGTCAGGGGTGTGGGGCCACGGGTGCTCTTTGGCACCTGCTTGGCGTCAGATCCTGTGTGAGGGGGACACTGAGATGAAGGAAGTGCTGGCCAGGGGGACACCCCGCTGAGGCCATTGTCCGATTCAAGAACAAAGAGCCCTCCCCAAAGAGCGGTCCTCCCACGCTGCCCGCTTCGTTCTTTCACCTTCTCTCTCGGGCCTTCACATGCCCACCCCTCCCTGCCCCCCACCC
>SJYX01007603.1:147466-188169 GCA_006410675.1 Oreotragus oreotragus | reverse complement strand
TGCTGGGGGCGCTGTGAGCCCAGGGTGTTGTGGCCCCACCAGGGCTGCTAAGGGAGGGATGGGGCAAAGGCTGATGTGGACCCCTCTCACCCTGCTTTCAGTAGCGCAGCTCCATTTTACTCTGTTTTATACCCTGGGGTTTCACTTAGACAAATCATTTCTCTGCTTGAAGACAAAGTTTTCCAGGCCTGTGCTGTGTGGCAGCTCTGTGCCACAACCCGCCACAGCCTTAGAGGGCGGCTCTGGCCGGCGGGTGAGCGGCCAGGCAGACTGGGCCTCCCGGGAGGGGTGCAGGTTGCTCTGGGCCACCGTCTCCTCCCCCTCTCACTCCCGCTGTGTTGTTGCTGCAGCCGGAGAACACTCCGGGTCTGTCGTCCTGTTGACTGGGGTGACAGTTTAATAGTAGCTTCCTGGGCTGTCACTTAAATCTGCCTGCCAGGTTAGTAGGCCAGGGGCGGGCTGGCACGCCCCCTGCCCCCACCCCAGATCCTCCTTCAGCTGGCAGCGGTCGTCTTGGCAACGCCGGGGCCTGGCGAGCTCTGCAGAAGGGTAACTGGGGGGAGCGGCTCTTTCATCTGCCCGACCCGGGTACCAGTGGCCCAGCTGCCTTTGGGCTGGGCTGCAGGGCCAGAGCCAGGACACTCGGGGCTGGTCCATGCTTGGGATAGGAAATGGGAACAGATGAGTCCCCTCTGTGCACAAGTCTCCGAGGTAGGGGTTTACATCTTTGCTCCTCCAGACTCTCAACTGCCGTGGGAGGGAAGGGATCTGCCCCAGGTGGCTCAGCAACAGTGCTCAGTTGGAATCATCTCATTTGTGGGTCTCTGCTCTGCCATCAAAAAATGTTCCCTGGGGCCCGCGACCTGTCTGCAGAAACCTGAGGGCTGACACAGCCCTCGTCTCTCTCATCTCCCTGTCCTGTGCGGCCTGGTATCAGTGCCCCCACCCCCAGCCCTCTCTCAGCTTCACTCAGGGCCAAATGCTCTGGGAACAGCTTTTTGCGCTTTTCATGGCTTGGTGGGGGTGGCCCAGAGACAGACTGGGTACCAGCCTCTGCTGTGTGACCACAGGCCAGTCCTTCCCTGCTCTGGACCTCATCTTCTGATCTGGAGGATGCGGGGCTCCTACTACAGCACTGTTTCATCAAGTGTGGTTCATTGCACTGGTTTTCCTTGGGAAATTAGTAGACATGGTATCCAACAAAGATGGTCTTTGGCTTAACAAATTTGGAAAGTACTGCAGGAAACAAAACCAATCTGATATCTTTCCTGTAGGCCTCTCAGGGTCCTTGGTGAGCCAACGGGCATCAAGAATCTCCCAAAGGGAAAAGAATAAAGCTTATGCCAAACATCTGAACGGATGGTCCCCCAGCTATCTGTTGGGGTCCCTCCTCTCTCCTCTCCTGCTAGGGCCTGATGGTCCATGTACTCACCCCACCCCCAAATACTGAAGGAGACCTGGGTAGCTTGGAGCTGTGGGTTTTGTTGGCTGTCCTGTGATTGGCAGGGATGGGGGGTAGTCCCTGGATACGCTCAGGGAAAGCCAGGCCACTACACTGGGCCTCTGAGGGGCAGCCTGGTGCCAGGCAGGGTGAGTTGGCCCGTGGCCTAGTAGAGCTGCCAGGCCCCTTGCCACTTGCCTCCTCAAGTGTCAAATGAACCCCGAATGGCCACTCCACTGGCTCCTCCACACCCTGTGTCGTTATCCCTCTCCTTGAATGCCCTTCTCCGCTCTCCTTACTCCCACAGCTTGGCTGACCGCTCTTCCTTGAACACAGTCCCTTCCTCCAGGAAGCCTTCCCTGATGCCTGGGGTGGTTGGATAGCCCTCCCCTGACTTCCTGGCCACACAGTGTTACCAGGAGACAGAATACCTGGGCTCAGATGCGCATGCGCTGTGCCTTTACTCTGCCGCCTCTCCCTGGGCTTGGCTTTTGCTTCTAGAATGGGAGAGCTGCAGAGGGGACTTCGAGGCCCTGGGCTCTGACAGGAGGGAGCGCTGTGACTGCCGAGACGAAGCCACACTGAGCAGCTCTGCCCGACTAATCTTTGTTTTGAAGCCCCCTGTCTGCACTGGGGCCGCGGGATGAGTGTGGGTGGGGAATAAGAGCATGAAGGATGCACATTGTCTTGGGGAAGGGGCGGAGGAGCTGGGAGGTGCTGAGTGATCATAACAATTTCACAAGATCATAGGCTCTGGGCACAGAGAGGGGCTGAAGAGGCAGTCAGCACCACACCTCCATTCCAGATGAGGAGGTGGATGAGCCAGTGTCACACACGCAGCAGCTGAGGCTGCTGACTTCACACATCGCAGACTCGCACCTTTCTGCTTTTCATGAAGTCCAGACACCATCTAGTATAGCCCGACTGCTTCTCACAGCAACCCTGTGTGGTAAAGCAGGGATATGATCCCTGCATGTGGATGAAAAAAGTGAGACTCAGAGAAGGTGTGTAACTTGCAAAAGGTCACAGAGCCCACAAGTGGCAGAACAGAGTTCCATCAACCATGAGCAGCCTGACACTTTCCTTGGTCTGCGTTCTTGTTATAAAGAGCAGCTCTCACTTCCTTTGTCCTGGATTTCCCATTCTCTCCCACTCTGCCATGGGGTTGGCCCCTCCCCACTGCCCTTTGGAATCCGAGTCCTTTGTGGCAGCCCATCTGTTGCCATGGCACCAGATTATGATGTCGCAGACCCTGGGTGACTGTGTACCATTCCTGGGCCGTGGAGGACAGGGATTCACAGAGGTGGGCATTGTCCAAGGGGCGACTGGTACGGAGGGACATAAATCCCTGGAAATAGAGAACCACGGCCCTGAGCCCAGCTTGGGAATCACCCTGGGAGCTGGAGCCAAGGCTGCCAAGGCCAGGAGAGTGGGGTCTGGCCTGGCTTGCTCTGACAGCCTCACAAGGCTGCTGAGCCCTCATCTCCTGGCAGGGCTGATGTAGCCTCTCTACACCGATCCGCCCGGCACGAGGATGCTCGCTCAGATTCCTTTTTGCCTTCTGCCCTGTGGCAGTGCTTCCTGGGGGAGCCACCCTCGCCACTTACCCAGAGAGGGACGGAGCTTGCCCAGCAGCATCCAGAGAGGAGGTGGCCGTGCCAGGATTTAGACAGTTCTGCTTCCAAATCCTTCCATGTGGTTACACTTCAGACAGGGCCTGCCCAGGTAGTTTAGCGCGGTTCCCAGCATGAAACTGACCACGCTGCCTCAGTTTCCTCAGGGTGGTGCATTAGCCGAGCACAGGCCATCGAGGCCCAGGTTTACTGCACATTCCAGGGGAGCCTTTCAGTGTAGGTGTCTCTGGTCTATGATTGAGCTCCCACATTGCCTTGTCCTGTGGCCCCTGGGATCTAGTCCCACTGCATTTGCCTCGCTGGGGTCCTCATTCTTAGCCTGACAATGCCGTGGTGGCTAAGGGACTTAGCACAGAGAGCCCAAGCCTTGGCAGCTGCCACGTGGGACTGAAATCCCGCTTCTGCCACCTACCACGGCTACCTCTTTGAGCCTCAATTTCCGCTTCTGTAAAATGGAATTAACAACAGCTGTCAGGATAGCTGTAAGTCGTCACTGGGCTATTGAGTGAAAGGTGCCAGGGCAGAGCCAGGGTGGAAAATGTTCAAACCAGTCAGGACAGTGAATGAATCTGTTCCTAAAACACCGCCACAGGCCATGCAGCCTGGGGCTGCCATTCCTACCCTCAGGACTGTGCTGGTGCCTGTGGCTGCTTTGGCCTCCTTGCTTGGGGCCCACCGGGACTTGGCACACTGTGGGAGGCCAAGCTCACTCTCAGAATGCCAGGGAGGAGAGGGTCCTTGGTGAGCATCTGGCTGGCCCAGGCCCAGTGATGGAGCCCCTCCATCACCTTCTCGGTCAGCCTGGCCCTTCTCTCCCGGGATTTGCTGGTTGTACACTTGCACTCACAGGCTAGGCCGATTCCCAGTCCGTGTGCTCAGGGCACAGATACATGCTCACCAAGCACCGAGCTGGAGCTTCCATGGACTTTCCCATCTACTCCAAGTCTTTTGTTCCATATCTGATGCCACTGGGCATTTTGTTTGGAGAGCCCTGGTGGGGAAGAAGGTTATCTGACAGTGAGGGCAATTTGTGACCTCTGCTGCCCCCGAGCTGTAACCTTGAGTGTGAATTTCCCCACCAGTCAAGTGAGGGCCACGACAGGCCACGACAGGCCTTTTGTCATGGGGTTTCCTGGTAAAGTGTTAAGCACAAGGCCTGGCACATGGGATGCACTTGGAGAATGTTAGAACAGGAAAAAGAAAGCACGGGAATAGATGTTTCTTTTTTGGATGCAGAGCTTCCTGTGAAGGGAGCAGTCTGGAAATGTCCAGGTGCCCATAGCTCATAACTACTTACTCTCTGATGTGTCACAGGCTGTGATTTGCCAAAAGGTGGTGACTCAGTGGTTATGTCTGAGCAAATTCTGGGAGAAAGGGAAGGACAAGGAAGCTCGCCATGCTGCAGTTTAGGGTCACAAAGAGCCAAACACGACCTAGCAGCTGAACAACAACGCTGGCATCTATTACCCATGTCAAGCCCTCGGTGCAGGGCTCAGGGAGGGCTTTCAGGGTCCTGGACTGGGAGGCAAGTGAGCTGGCTCTGATCCCTGTGGTGGTGTGTTTCCCTGGGCCAGCTCTTTTCTGTCTCTAGGCCTCAGGCCCTCATCTGTAGGTAGACTCTGATTCCTCTGGTTTCTTCCCACCCTGCAAAGGCAGAGATGTTCTTCTAAGGAAAGTGTGAAAGCTCAGCCTAGAATGCAGATGCGCTGCAAAGATTTCATTGAAAAGGAAGGCAGAAACGGAATGGCTTCAGGAGCCCTAGTGTCTGCCCTCAGATCCTTGTTGGGCTGCTCAGGGGGGAGCAGTCCTGTGGCCCCAGAGGAGGCCAGAGGGCCTGTGGGAGCATTTACGTAACCCAAGGCTGGTCGCTGGGAAGGCGCTTCCTGGGCAGAGCTGGAGCCTGGCCTGGAGGTGTGGGCGCAGCGGCCATGTTTCCCTTGGGTTCAGTGGCCTCCACTGAAATCTACCCTGAGCTGGGTCCTGTGTCGAATCTAATGTAATATCCACACTGGAGCAGCATCGGGCCAGTGGAGGGACAGGGAGAAAAGCAGACCATGTTGGTCCCTGAGTTGGTCCCAGTTCTGCTCCCAGCTGTGAGAGCCCAGCCTGTTACATACATTCCCTGTGAGGGTGTAGAACACCCCACTTCCTTTGCTTCTAATTAAGACTTGAACCACAAAAACAGCAATAGCTGCTGCTTACCGAGCATCTGCTGTGTACCAGGGTCTCTGTTTCCTGATCTTCATACATTATAACTTCTTGCTACTTCTCCTCGGAGACCTTTGTGTTTTTCTCCCCATCACATAGATAAGAAAACAGAGGCTCAGAGGTCCAGTAACATCCCCAAGGTCATACAGATAGCAAGAGGCAGAGCTGGGATTCCAGCCCGCAGTGTGGAGGCCTCCCCTCCGGGCTGTAGAGGCCTTCAGGACAGAGACTGAGTTGGGTGTCTAGAGTCTCTTTCCCTCACTGTGAACAAAACGCACCTCATTAATCTTGCCACGAGGTGATCACTTACTTTTGTGATTTATTATCATAAACGATAAGCTCCCTGGTGCTTGCAGAAGAGGGCTTGACTTCAGTCTGGTTGGGGGTGAGTGGCGGGGAGGAGGAAAGGCAGGTAAAGGAGAACTGAGTGAAGGGGCCAAGGCAACCACCGTTTGTGATCCCGGAAGGCTTCCTAGAGGCTGTGACGGTGAAACCGGACTCGGGGGGAAGAGGGAGGTGTGATGGGAAGAGGCAGTCCCTTGGTGGTCAGATGCTGCCGCCCTTGTTGGACCTGGAGGGCAGGGCCAGGGGCTGCCTGTCTCCTCCCGGTGTGGAAGGAATGAGTCTTGCCTGGAGCCGTGGGAGGCCGCGTGGTCCAGTCGGCAGGCGGAGGCCGTCCTGGCCGCCCTGTGGCCGCCTGACTGTTGGTTCTGGCAAAGCCTGCTGTGCCCACCAGGCCCCTCATGCTCCTCTACCTTGCCCCGCAGCCAGGAAGACCTGCGCAGACAGCGACTTCACCTGTAACGACGGCCACTGCGTCCGAGAGCGGTGGGAGTGCGACGGCGAGGAGGACTGTCCAGACGGCTCTGACGAGGCGGAGGCCACGTGCAGTGAGTCCTGCCCCGGGGCTGGGGCAGGGCCTGGCTCTGGGCCCCGGCTTCCTCGTCAGGTCTCCCTGGCGGGGAAGCTGGAGGCCCGGGTGAGGCGATCTGTCTCCCACAGCCCCATGCGCGCTTTGTGCTGAGCACTCACGAGCTCCGGTGCTTCTAGTAGCTGGCGTCTGGTGACCTGTGTCTGGGCTCTCTTCCCAGCCCTCTGGCAGGTTAGGCCCTGCTCCCAGAGTTCCAGGAGCTAAAAGCAGCCCCTCTGAAGCCTGACGGTGAGAAGCAGCCAGCACACATGCTCCAGACCTCCCCTCAGTTTCCCCCACTAGTATTTTTTTTGAGGATTCTAATCATAATTCTAATAACACTAATGGCAGTTGTACTTATCTAGCATTCACTATATGCAAAGCGCTGTCCCTGCTTTCGTTCATCTTATTCCCATAGTGGCCTCATGAGACAGGTACTGTGACGTTCTGACTTTTGCAGAGTGGAAGCTGAGGCTCAGAGAGGTTGAGTGACTTGCCCAGGGCCACCCAGCTGGGGTCTTCAAGGCCTTGACTCTGTCCTCTGCTCTGGGCGGACGGAGCCTCGGAGCCCGGCCCGGCTGACAACAGGCAACAGGGGCAAGATAAAGGCCGAAGCCAAGCCCCAGGCCCGCCTCCTGCACTCAGCCTTTGTCTCTCTGTGATTTCTTTTCCAGGCCCTAATCCTCAAAGCAAACGTACACCGGGCAGGTCATTCCGTGACATTTGTTAAATTAAAAAGGAGAAGAGAAGGGGGCAGGGCAGGACCCGGTGGTCCCAGAGGCAGAGCTTCAGCAGAATGAGCCTGAGACAAAAGGCCAGGAGAGGGGCAGCACGTGGGGGATGATAGGGCTGGCGGGGACCTGCTGGTCGGCATCCCCGGATCTTCCTTAGGGGTCACAGTCACCCCAGAGGCAGAGGTGGGGACAGTGGAGGCCAGCGTCCTTTCTAGGGCTGTGGCTGGTGATAACTGGGTTTCCTTGTCTCCTAGCAACAGAGCTACCAGTCTCCGCATGAGAAACAGGGAGCAGCAGAGAGAAAGGGAGAGCAGGAGCCACCCCCCAGCCCAAGACAAGGGACTCCCTCGTTTCCTTGCACAGCTGCCTCGCCTTCTCAGCCACAGCGCAGGCCCTATCCTTCGCTCACTCCACCCAGCAGCCCCTGCACCCCGATGCAGGCAGTCCTGGAGGTGCTGGATGGCGGGGGAGGGCAGCCCACTGCTTTGTCCTGAGGAACAAAGCCCAGCCACGCCCACTTGTGACTCCTCAGGGCCAGCTTGGGCAAGGGGTGGATCTGTTTAGAGAGAAAGAAACTGAGGCTGGGACAGGTTCGGCTGCTTGCCCAAGGCTGCTCAGCTAACATAGGGCAGAGCCGTGTGCAGCCCGGAGTGCGTGTTTGGGGAGGGGAGCTGTGACTGCCTTGGCAGTCAGCCAGCTCCGCCATCCAGACTCCGTGCCTGCAGTTACCCTGGACACTGGGGATGGAGGGGAAGGGAGCATCATCACAGTCGTTACTGGGGTCTGTCCTGCTGCCTAGGAACTATGCTCCCGCTACTCCCCACATCTCTGTCTGTTTGCAGTGGTGCTCCTTTCCATCTCCCTCCTGCCCAGCCCTCCACTTGGGCTGCCTCCCTTCTCTGCCTGCCCCCTCCTCCCCTTCCGCCTGGCCCTCTTTCTTCATCCTGCCTGTGTTTCTCTCTGTCTTCCCGCCTCTTACCCCTCCCAGCACTTGCTGCCTTCCCACCTTCTGGGCTGTGTTGGGCTAGGGGGGTGGGCGGTGGGGGTCTCTGGCCTCACACCTCCTGCTTCCCCAGGCCTGCTTTGGGCTCAGCTGTAAAGGACAGTTATCAGGTAGCTGAGTAACTGGAAGCCTAGAGATGCTGAGGGCCCTGCTTCTAAGACACACAGGTTGTTTGTGGCTGGTCTGTCCTCCATGACAAAAGGCAGGCTCTGAAGTCTCTCTGGCGCTTGACAGAGCACTGTGTGGGAGCTGCCACCAGGGGAGTCGGGGCATCCAGCTCTCTTCTCTGCATCCTGGGAGTCAGGGGGCTCTCCCAGTAATGTAGTGTGAGTCCTGCATGCTCTCCTGCCCCCTCTGAGCTCTAGTCTCTAACATTCCAGAGTTCCAGAGACCATGATTCTAAGACTCTTGGACTCATAAGAGTCTGAAGCCCTTTTCTCCCTTGCCTGTACCCAGCTGGGCACAAGGCCAGGATCCCACTTTCTGTGCAGTTACACTGGTCACAGGTGGGAAGGCCTGTGTGTGGGGAGGGCTGCCTGGAGGAGGTCAGCCAGTGTGGGACCTTGAGGGCCAGGCAGAATTGGGGGCAGCAGGACCTGGTAACAAGCTTGCTCACAGCCTCCTGACCAAGCGAGAACCCAGCAGCCAATTCACTGCCCATTTAATTGGCGTTGTCATAGCAACCTCCACAGCCTACCAGGTTCCTGGGGACTGTGCCAGCTTCTAGGATAGAGCCCCCTCCCCACCTGCAAAGAAAGCTTATAGGCAGTAGTCAAATGTAGTGGGTTGATGTCTGATATACTCGGGTTCAGGTCTTTTAACCTGTGGGGCCGCAGGCAACTTGCCCAATCTCCCTGAGCCTTAGTTCATTCATCTGCAAAATGGGGCAATGGTACCTATCTTACATGGGTGGTGAGGACTGAATGAAAAAAATTACACTCACAGTGTTGATGATGGAGGAAATGGCAGTGGGATTTTTATCATTATGTTTTGACGTTAGGCCCTCTCCCCGATTTAAGATCTTCGAAGTCTAAGTGAAGATGCTTTGCGTGGAGTAGGGAGGGATTTGGGAGCAGTTTCCCATTCCTGTGTTCCCCTCTATATAATCTGCATCTCGCTGGCTGGGGTTCCTCCCAGATCTCTTTCCTTCTGGTTCTGGATTTTGTGGCTGTCACATTGAGCCAGGAGTCACAGCAGGAACGCCCGGACATTTGCCTAATGAAAGTAGCATTTCAGCTCTAATTATAGCTCCCTTGATTGGGGATGTTTGTGACCCACCTTCAGGCATCTGTTGGGAGGTGTGCAGCATGGGGGTAGGGAAGCTGGTTCAAGGTGAGTGAGTTACAATTCTGGGTGCTGCTTATTGAAAATGAGGTTTTATTCATGCATGTTAGAGCCTTCCCATCTGGAAGGGGGACCTCACAGGTTAACCAAGCATACCTTTCTATCAGAGATTTTCTGAGCTCATCCAGCAAGTCAGGGGCCCACCCAGCTGACCCTGTGAGAAGGAGCTTGGTGTGACTGCCCCCTTCTGTGCAGTGGGACATCCATGCCATGCTTCCTTGGGCAGCAGCTGGACCCCACAGTCACCACTGCCTGAGCCCTCTGGGAGCTAGCAGTCCCTAAGTGGAGGCTGTTGGCCCTGCGCCTCCCGTGACCCGCACTGCTGATGTGCTTGCTCAGTAAGAAGCCGTTAGGCACTTTCCTTCCTTCAGTCAACACACATTTCCCTCTTTATTAATCTGTGAGCTTCTGAGTTAGAGAAAGGATGGTTGGATTTGGATTTCTAAGACAAGATTCTCTGGGAATTTTTAAATGCCTGTGGCCACTCTGGAGTACAGTGGCAGGCCCTTGGTGACTTGGAGGATTCCTGATGTCTGAGGAAGTGGGGCTCCTCATTCCTGCCCCTGAGAACCTGGAGATACTTGGACAGCAAGCCAGAGGCATTCCCTGGGGCATCTGTTTCTGAGAGAGAGAGAGAGCGGGAGAGGGAAAGAGATGGAGAGAGAAGGAGAAGTGTTCAGTTCAGTGGTGGGGGCTGCATCATGGAGGGCTCTCTGGACTCTAATAAGCTGTGATGTCTATCCCCGGGGGTGAGACCTGGGCCCTCCCAGCCCTTTGCATGTCACGAAATAAAACAAGGGCAACTGTCTGCTGAGTTCCAAGTTTGCTCCGGGTTCTGTATAGGGATTTCCATGTTCCTTCATATAAGCCACCCACCAGCTCTGGGAGATGATGTAACCCCATGTGCAGGTGAGGAGAGCCAGGGTGCAGAGAGGTTAAGTGACTTGTTGAAGGACCTTCGTGTCAGTAAATTTGATGTGGAGTCCAAACCATGCTTTATCTCCCGTGCTGTGCTGCCTGGGGCCTCTAGCTTCAGTTATCCTGAAAGTGGGCATTAGACAGCCCCCTCCCATCTTGCAGACTTGCCTAAGCCAAGGCCCGGTGAGCCTCCTCCCTGCAGTGACCCTCTCCAGGGTCACCAGGAGACCATCGGGGCCTACTTCCCCCCGTGTGTTTGGGGTTGAGGGACCTGGGGAAGATGTGCAGCTCTACTCTTCACAAGACTCTGAGCAAACGACTCATGCTCTCTGGGCTTCACTCTCCCCATCTGTGAAATGAAGGTGATAATAACCTTCACTTCATGAAGAGATAGTGCGGTGGTAATGAACCTGCCTGGCAATGCAGCAGACACAAGTGACACAGATCCCTGGATCAGGAAGATTCCCCTGGAGAAGGAGATGGCTATCCAGTCTGGTATTCTTGCCTGGAATACCCCATGGACAGAGGAGCCTGGTGGGTTACAGTCCGTGGGGTCTCAGAGTTGAACACGACTGAGCGCATACACTTGAGGAGATGCTGCACGTCAACACGCCCCAGACCAGCTTCTGGGGCTGAGTGGTGAGAGTTCTGACCCAGGAGCCCAGAGGGCGAGGTCTGGGTCCTGCTTTGGGAAGTAGCTGCATTGCAACAGAGACAGCGAGGTTCCGGGAGAGATGGCAGTTGTCATGCCCGGCATCCAGTACCCCGGGCAGGTAGCTTCCCCTCTCTGGACCTCCGTCTCCTGTCACTCCAGCTGGTGCTCCTCAGTGTGACCTCCAAGGCCTCTTGTGTCCCCCACATTCCAAGGAGGTGCCTCGGCTCTTTGAGGGTAGGAGGGCTGGTGTCAGGCACTGCTGAATCCTCGAGAGCCTGTAATTAGAGCTGTCTATTTAGGGACACAGCAAATGTCTTATTAATTATAAAGAAAGGAAGCAGACGGATTGTTTAATCATTGTCCTTGCTGAAAGGTTATGCAATTAACTGTATAAATATTCATTCAAAGTTCAAGCAGCTGCCTGCTGCAGTGGGGTATGCAGAACCAGGCCCCGGAAGATGGTACAGATGGGTCCAGGGCCGTTTCAATCACCTGGACTTTTGAGCAGAGAGTTTGGGGCTGGTTCTGGGTCACAATGTCATGTACGGATGTGAGAGTTGAACCATAAAAAAGGCTGAATGCTGAAGAACTGATGCTTTGACCTGTGGTGCTGGAGAAGACTCTTGAGAGTCCCTTGGATTGCGATGAGATCAAACCAGTCAATCCTAAGGGAAATCAACCCTGAATATTCATTGGACAGACTGATGCTGAAGCTGAAGCTCCAATACTTTGGCCACCTGATGTGAAGAGCTGACTCATTGGAAAAGACCCTGATGCTGGGAAAGATTGAAGGCGGGAGGAGAAGGGGACGACAGAGGATGAGATGGTTGGATGGCATCACTGACTTAATGGACATAAGTTTGAACAAACTCCAGGAGATGGTGAAGGGCAGGGAAGCCTGGCATGCTGCAGTCCATGGTGTCATACAGAGTTGGACATGACTGAGCAACTGAACAACAGTGACTGGGCCACTGCCCTACCCACAGGGAGTGAGGGGTTTGATGGAAAGGGCAGGTGTAGTCAAAGGAATCTCGACTCTGACTCGCACTGCTGTGCTTTTGGGGCCAGTTACTCTGAGCTTTGGTCTGGGTCTCTCTGAGCTTTGGTTTCCTTATCTGTAAAATGGAGTGCTTACCTGCAGGACCAGTGTCCTGCTCTCTTCTAGGGGTGCCCCTAACATCATCTTTGTGAATGGTGTCCCTGGAGTTTCCACTCGCAGCCTGCAGGGCCTGCTTATGTGACAGGGAGAGGGTCAGGGTGACATGGGAAAACATCAACTCAGCATGAAGTAGCCTGCCCCACAGTAGGTGCTCAGTAACCACCACGGCTCCCTAACAACTCCCCGTGAGCATCTGTTTCCTGAGGCCTGGCGCACAGATGCTGCCTCGTCCCTCTGTTCCCTCTGTGTCAGGGGCTTGCAGACTTACAACGCCTCCTCTAACACTTTTCCAGAAGTGGATTTAAAAGACATGAAATCTCCCGTATCTTTTGGATTTGCAGAATGGTAACCCAGGGTTTCTCAAATGGGGTGCTGAGAATCACCAGGGCCAGCCGGGGTGGGCGGAGTTGCTAGGATGCCTGGGCTCTGCCCTGGAAGCCTGGATTCAGTCTAGTGTGAGCTGGGGCCCAAGAGCCTGCACCCACCACCCACCAGCCCACCCCTTATCTGGGACATTGCTGGTCGCTGCAGCCCCCTCATGTTCTGCTGGGCCCAGAGCGGGAAGCACTTTCTCGGTTCCTGCAGTGTGTGGGTGATGGAGCTGCTCTGGGCCCCTCCGCTGGCTCCCAGGCCCCTCACCACCTGTACCACCTCCCCAAGGAAGCCTGTGTAAAGGGTCTTTGAGTGTCAGTCCTTCCAGGGCTCTGCCCGACAGTATTTGTAAAGGGAGATTTCTGGAAAATGAATCCCATGAATCCTGTATTCCCAACAGGTTGCCTTATATTTATGAAATGTATTCCTAGGGATAACTTTGGGGTCCACAGTGGGGAGGTCCAAGGTACTCCTTTCCCATGGTGTAGTAGTATCTTGGGGTCTTGACTCAGACACCTGCCCCCAACTCATCTTATCTGTGTCCTTCTCTCCATCTCTTGTGGGCTTTCATCCCAGCTATGGAAGTAAACGGTTGGGGAAACTGGTCTGAGATTAGAGAGAAGAACTGAGGGTAAGATACCGGTAACCCACTGCCTCCAGGGTGCTGTGGACTGTTCTCAGCCTCTGGCACGAGACACAGCTGACTGCACCCTATCCTGGGTCTTCATGACTGTGTGAGTAGGACCCGGCGCTGGGTGCCATGTGTGGTACACAGCAGGATACTCACTGAGGGAATAGATAAGTCCTCAGCTGCTACGTGTGGAGAATAATAGTAGGTATCATGAGTGAGCACTGGCTGGGCATTCTAATTGCTTTACAGACATTGACATAGTTGTTGTAACAGTCCCGTGGGACTGGGAATAGCATTATCCCCACTTTATGGGCACAGAGATAAGGATTGATGGCCAAGGTAGATACCAGCAAGTGACTGAGCTGAACCCAGGCCGCCGAGCTCCAGAGCCCATGCCTTCGACCTTCATGCTGGAGGCTCCATTGTAGCCTATGCCTTGCTGGAGTACTGTGAAGATACAGTGGAAGCTTCTAGCACTGTGCCTGGCACATCCTAGAGACCACTGAGTTCGGCCCGTGTACACCCTGGAAGGCAGGGTGAGGAAGCCAGCAGGGAGGTCTGAGATGTCCCTGCCTCGGCTGGGTCTGTCACGTGGGTCGTCCTGGGGTGCTCAGGATGAGAGCCGTCCCCAGGCTGGATCAGGGTTCTCATTCTTTCTTCCAAAGTGAGAATCAGCCCTGGAGCTTCGGGCCCCGATTGAGTCAGTCTCTGGTCGGGGCTGCAGTAATTGTAGCTGTGCGGTCCCGCTGGGCCCTGGCACACAGCGACTGCTCTCAGCAGCGGGCTCGGTGCATTAACTCGGGGAGGCAGGCTTGGAGGGAGCTGTTGGGGCCGTGGTGAGCCCTCCCCATCTGCAGGTTCAGATCTCAGAGTCACTGATCTGGAAGGCAAACTGAGACCCAAACAGGGTGTATCTTGCCCACAGGCACACAGCTGGAAATGGCAGAGGAGCATGCAGGGCATGATGGCTCCATATTGCTGGAGCCTAGGGAAGGCTCGGAGAAGGCAATGGCATCCCACTCCAGTACTCTTGCCTGGAAACTCCCATGGACGGAGGAGCCTGGTGGGCTGCAGTCCATGGGGTCGCTGAGTCAAACACGACTGAGCGACTTCACTTTCACTTTTCACTTTCATGCATTGGAGAAGGAAATGGCAACCCACTCCAGTGTTCTTGCCTGGAGAATCCCAGGGATGGCGGAGCCCAGTGAGCTACTATTTGTGGGGTCGCACAGAGTCGGATACGACTAAAGCGACTTAGCAGCAGCAAAGGGAAGGCTCGGAAGGGTGGGAGGTTAGGCCGGTGAGGCAGGCGGAGGGGTTGGCCCAACTGAAGAGCATCTTGAGGGCCAGGGACCAGGGGCCATGAGAGGGTGTTAGGCAGGGCAGCGACAGGGTCAGCTGTAGGACTCGGAACGTCTTAGGGGTAGGACTTTCCTGGTGGCTCGGTGGTTGAGAATCCACCTTGCAATGCAGGGGACACAGGCTCGAGTCCTGGTCCAGGAAGAGGCTCCCTGCTGCAGAGCAGCTAAACCCCTGTGCTGCACCTGTGGAGCCCACGCTCTAGAGCCTGAGAACCGTGGCTACTGAGCCCTCCTGCCACGAAGCGGGAAGCCCTCACACCGCGAGAGCCCGAGAAGGAAATGGCAACCCACTCCAGTGTTCTTGCCTGGAGAATCCCAGGGATGGCGGAGCCCAGTGAGCTACTATTTGTGGGGTCGCACAGAGTCGGATACGACTAAAGCGACTTAGCAGCAGCAAAGGGAAGGCTCGGAAGGGTGGGAGGTTAGGCCGGTGAGGCAGGCGGAGGGGTTGGCCCAACTGAAGAGCATCTTGAGGGCCAGGGACCAGGGGCCATGAGAGGGTGTTAGGCAGGGCAGCGACAGGGTCAGCTGTAGGACTCGGAACGTCTTAGGGGTAGGACTTTCCTGGTGGCTCGGTGGTTGAGAATCCACCTTGCAATGCAGGGGACACAGGCTCGAGTCCTGGTCCAGGAAGAGGCTCCCTGCTGCAGAGCAGCTAAACCCCTGTGCTGCACCTGTGGAGCCCACGCTCTAGAGCCTGAGAACCGTGGCTACTGAGCCCTCCTGCCACGAAGCGGGAAGCCCTCACACCGCGAGAGCCCGTGCTCCACAGCAGGAGCAGCCGCTGCCCCGACAAGCTCGCTCCCCACAGCTAGAGGAGCCCCCGCCCCACAGCGAGAGGAGCCCCCGCCCCACAGCGAGAGGAGCCCCCGCCCCACAGCTACAGGAGCCCCCGCCCCACAGCTACAGAGAGGAGCCCCCGCCCCACAGCGAGAGGAGCCCCCGCCCCACAGCTAGAGGAGCCCCCGCCCCACAGCTACAGGAGCCCGCGCACAGCAACACAGACCCAGCCCAGCCAAAAGCAGAGACACGAATAAGAAAGCCTTGGGGCAGAGGGACTTCTCAGACAAGAAACTGAGACAGGAAGGCCCTGGTGGATTCCCAGAGCTTCAGGCCACGTGGCCAGAGTCAGGCAGTAGGGCTCACTGGCACCATGCCTATGTCCCCCTTGGCTAAGCCATGCACTTGTGTCTCTCCGCAGCCAAGCAGGTGTGTCCTGCAGAGAAGCTGAGCTGCGGACCTGCCAGCCACAAGTGTGTGCCGGCCTCGTGGCGCTGCGACGGGGAGAGAGACTGCGAGAGCGGAGCGGACGAGGCTGGATGTGCCACGTGTGAGTCCAGGCTCTGGTCCCCAGGGTCACGGTCAGGCAGCCTTGGGCAGCAGTGGCCTCTCGTGGGGACGGAGGGCCAGATGCTGCGGGGGGCTTGGGAGGTGGAGAGGAAAGGGGAGCGGTCAGGACACTAGTAACGGCTGGGCACTTTGAAGAGACATTCTTTTTCATCCTCACAACCACCTCACGGGCAGCCATTATCATCCCCATTTGTGGGTGAGGAAACTGAGGCTCAGACAAGCGAGGAAAAATGCCCACGGCTAAGTGATGGGACTGAGTGAGATTCAACTTCAGGTCCAGACAGCAAAGTCCACACGTGTTTTAACCATGCCTGACATCTGCTCATCCATTCCATAAGTCTACACTGATCTCTGAGCAGGGGCAGGAGACCAGAGTGGGGGCCACAGTGAGAGATGATGGTGGCCTGGGGGAGGACACCGGCAGTGTCAGTGGGAAGGGAGCAGATTCCTGAGGACTGTTGCTGAAATCTCAGATCTGAGCACCAATGTCATGGGGCAGGAAGACATTCTCAGCAGGCTTCTGCAGGGACAGATGGAAGTGGTCACTGGGGCAGTTCCACATCAGTGGGCTTCAAACACAGGATTATTTCCTTCCCAGGGGGCAGGCCAGCAGGGCCTGGGACAGTGGAAGGCGGCCTGGCCAGGCATGTCTCATATGCAATGGGCACCTACTGTGTGCCAGGCTCTGGAAGGGACAAGAAGGTGAATCCTATAGGCCTCTCTCTGGAAGCTCATGATGAATGAGGGAGACAGACTGGCTGTTGGAACTGGGCTGTGAGGCTGGGCAGAGATCCGGGCGATCGCTCGGGGGCTTTTGCCAAGGACTTGCCCACTGCTGTCTCCCACCCTGCTCACTCTGCCAGCTTCTGTCTTTGAATCTTACCCATCCTTCCTGGCCTGGGGGAAGTGCCACCTCCTCTGGGGGCTTCTAGGCCCCAGCACTCTAAGAATGTAAGTCTCTGGAATTTGGATATCTCTGGAGCTGGAAGCGTCTGGGTATGGGGGCAGATCCTGGCTGGGACCAGCAGTTGCAAAGCCCCAGTGGTACACTGCCTCATTTTTGCAGTTGTGATAATTCTGTGGGGCCTCACTGGCCAGTGAGAATCCTCTCCCCTCCGTACCTCCTGAAAATCAAATGTTTCCACAGTCATCAAGGCTATCAGCCACTATTTCCAGGAGTGGGAATAGCTCTAACTATGGCATGTTGGGGCAGGGCTGTTCCTTGTTAATTATAGGAAATAGTCATGTTCAAAGGTCCTATTGGGCTTCTCTGCTTCAGCTCCCAATCACCAAGGCAAAGGAAAAAGAATTCTCCCTTCTCTCATCCCTCAAAGCATCTTCCATTCATGAATGCTGGGAGGGGTCCCTGAACACAGGCCTGATGATGTAGATCGTAAAGGTGCTGTCAGCTTCGAAACCTTGGAGCAAGCTCATGATGAAGCAGCTCTTCCTCCGAGAACTCTGATCATATTGAATCCTCCCCCCAGTCCAGACAGGGAGGGCTAATCTAGGCATCAGCTTAACCTTGAAGGGCAGACATCACAGAGTAGGGTGATTTTTCCTACCAAGGCCCCAACATCCCAAAAGCCCAGAAGGGGAAAAAATTCATCTGTCAGAAACTTGATAGAGCCATCAGCAACACATGACATGAGCTGCCTACATTGTGAAACTGAAGGCATCCTTCTATTTCATGTTCAGTAACAATGAAAAAGGACAGTTTTCCAACAGAAAGTAAAAACAGACTCTTGGCGCCCCCACGTGGAAAGATGGGGTACTGCCACCACCAAGTTACCGGGCTTCCCAGGTGGCGCTCGCTAGTGGTGGCGCTTCTGCCAATGCCAAGACATGAAAGATGAGAGTTTGATCTCTGAATGGGGAAGGTCCCCAGAAGGAGGGCATGGCAACCCACTCCAGTATTCTTGCCTGGAGAATCCCATGGACACAGGAGCCTGGTGGGCTACAGTCTATTGGGTCACAAAGAGTCGAACACAACTGAAGTGACTTAGCGTGCATGCACACGCAGCCTCTGTATCCATGCCTTGCANCCCCAGAAGGAGGGCATGGCAACCCACTCCAGTATTCTTGCCTGGAGAATCCCATGGACACAGGAGCCTGGTGGGCTACAGTCTATTGGGTCACAAAGAGTCGAACACAACTGAAGTGACTTAGCGTGCATGCACACGCAGCCTCTGTATCCATGCCTTGCATGGGGCTCCAGGCTTCTTCTTGGCCTCTGTATAAGGAATGAAGGAGGAGGAAGCCAGGTCGCTACTCTAGAAACAGCCTGAACTCCAGGGTGGGAAGAAAACCGGAAAGCCGAGAGGAGTCAGGAGGAAGAGCCCCAAACCTGAGTTCTGGACCCCTCGTCACCGTGGACTGACTGTGCGACCCTGGGCATGTTTCTCCTCTCCCCAGGCCTCAGTTTCCCCATCTGTAAACTAGTAGTGGGGCTACTGGTCTCTAAGGCTCTCCCAGCCTCTGAGCTCAGAGCAGCCCACCAGGGAGGGGAAGCCCAGGGCCCTAGGCAGGGCCAATGACCTGTGCCCATCATGATTGTGAATCCCTAAATTATTCCTCACACCTGGGCTGGTCCAGCCTCCATCTACACCACATGCACTACACTGCAGGGAGCTCTGTGCTGGACCTTCAGAAAAAAGTGGGTCAATCTCAGAGCCCAGCCCTATGCAGTTTGTGGTCATGGGGCAGAGAGAGAAGGACACAAGACCCAGACCCCTGAGCAGGCTGTGAAGGGCACCTGAAAGAAGATTGGAGGTGGGTGGAAACTTCCCAAGCAGGGAACACGAAGTGTGTTATGAAAGAGGTAGAATTTGGACCCTTGAAGGATTTGAACTCATCACTGTGATAAAGCGAGACAGTGGCAGGCAAGAGATGGGCGCCCAGCAGACGAAACAGCCTGGGCAAAGGCTGGAAAGTGGGAAAGTGTACAAATGGTCTAGTGTGTGATGTGAAGCAGGGTGTGAATGGAGTGAGGTGATGGGGTACAGCAGTAGCTCCATGCCAGTGGGCTTGGATGCCAGGCCAAGGGACTTGGGATATGCAAGCAAACCAGGGAGCGGGGAGGGGCCTGAGCTGCGGAAGTAGGTCGAGGCCTTGTTCCTGGAAGGGTCGGTGTCATGCTACATATCATTTCCTGGGAACATCGGGAGAGGCCTTCAAGACAGGTTACAGCCTGCAGCTTTAGAGACTCTTGGTCCCACCATCCTGTAGGCAGCAGGACAGGAATTCCCGCTCCCAGTGAGGCTAAGGGGGCGAGCCTGCCGCCCCGGGTCGTTCGGCATGACCCTAGCTGGACCCTGATTAGAGGCCCCCTCTGCCGTCCACATTCGGGGCCCCCAGCAGGGCTCATTCGGGCCGGTGGGCGCGGATCAGGGCCCCTGGAGCCGGGGATAGGGCCCGGGCGCCGGGGATAGGGCCCCTGGAGCCGGGGATAGGGCCCGGGGGCCGGGGATAGGGCCCGGGCGCCGGGGATAGGGCCCGGGGGCCGGGGATAGGGCCCGGGCGCCGGGGATAGGGCCCGGGGCCCGGGGGCCGGGGATAGGGCCCGGGCGCCGGGGATAGGGCCCCGGGGGCCGGGGATAGGGCCCGGGCGCCGGGGATAGGGCCCGAGCGCCGGGGATAGGGTCCGGCGGGCCGACCGGCTCTCTGCCCCGCGCAGTGTGCGCCCCGCACGAGTTCCAGTGCAGCAACCGCTCGTGCCTGGCCGCCGTGTTCGTGTGCGACGGCGACGACGACTGCGGCGACGGCAGCGACGAGCGCGGCTGCGCCGACCCGGCCTGCGGGCCCCGCGAGTTCCGCTGCAGCGGCGACAGCGGCGCCTGCATCCCCGAGCGCTGGGTCTGCGACCGCCAGTTCGACTGCGAGGACCGCTCGGACGAGGCGCCCGAGCTGTGCGGCCGCGCGGGCCCCCGGGCCACGCCCGCGCCGGCCGCCTGCGCCGCCGCCGCCCAGTTCGCCTGCCGCAGCGGCGAGTGCGTGCACCTGGGCTGGCGCTGCGACGGTGACCGCGACTGCAAGGACAAGTCGGA
This sequence comes from Oreotragus oreotragus, assembly GCA_006410675.1. Taxonomy (NCBI): domain Eukaryota; kingdom Metazoa; phylum Chordata; class Mammalia; order Artiodactyla; family Bovidae; genus Oreotragus; species Oreotragus oreotragus. Next base: position 168,403 of record SJYX01007603.1, on the reverse strand, counting down.
CGAGGCCGACTGCCGTAAGCCCCCGCCCGCCCCCTTATCGCCCAGGGCCGCGGGTGCGCCACGGTCCGCGGAGGGGGCCGCCTCTTCTCGCCCTACTCCGACCCTAGTCTTGGTTTAACTGGGGCGACAGAACTGGGAAAACGTGAAGTGTGTGTGGTCACATGGCTGCTAAGCTGCGGAGCTCAGGGTCTTCACAGGTTCCTGTGACCCTCCGGGATGCGCCCCTGCCCCTGTCATACCTCCCACCCCTGCCTTCCCTGGCCCAAGCAGTCACCCACTGGTTCCAATGCCAGACACCTTGGTACACTAAAGAAGAGCCCCCACCCCACCCTTCCCTACCTCCTGGGCCTGCTCATCCTTTAAGGCTTCTCTCAGATTCCCCTGATGGGCCCTGCTGGGCTGGGTTCCCCTGAGCTCCTGCAGGTTCCTGGCCACCTTGTCTTACAACACATCCACACAATGATCTCCTTTGCCCCTCAGCCCTGCTCTGCATCCTTGAGGTTTTAGAGGAAGGGGTGGCTCTTAGTAATCTGTGCCCCCCACCCCTACATCCTGGGCACTGAGGAAGGGTTTGCTGAAAGGATGAGGTCATTAAGTAATGAGCACTGAGATTCCAAAGAAGTTCACGTGTCTGTTCCGGAGGGGTGGCCCTGGGGAGAGCCGGTAGAGAGGGAAACAGGAGACCTGAGTTGTAGTCCTGGCTTTGCCTGCCAGAGTGCTGTGTGACCCTGGGTGAGGCCTTCCCCCTTTCTGAGCTTCAGTCTCCCCATCTTGTGCCTTGGCCAGGTGTCCTCCGAAGACTCCCAAGCTCAGCGACTGGTTCTGTTCTTGCCGGGGGTGGATGTGAAGTGGAGGTGGGGCTGGAGGTGGGGGAGCAGAGCTTTCCCAGCACCTGAGGGCGCTGACCCTCTCCGCTCACCTCCCCTGGCAGCGCTGGGCACCTGCCGTGGAGATGAGTTCCAGTGCGGGGATGGGACTTGTGTGCCTGCCATCAAGCGCTGCAACCAGGAGCAGGACTGTCCAGATGGGAGTGACGAAACTGGCTGCCTGCAGGGTGAGTGTGGTCAGCGGCGAGGGGACAGCACCCCCTGAGCTTTCCCCTGGCTCCCTGGAGAGAGCGGAGTTGGGAGACACCGCCCCTTGGCCCTTATGATGCCTCTTCCCCCAGAGTATTACTTGCCCCTAAACCACCCAGATCCCCTCCCTGCGGGTCCGCATGGCACTAGAACTGGAGCCTTAAGGACTTTGCAGAAACTGAAAGAGGCCTGAGGGGAGGGGTGTGAAGGCGCTGCGGAGATCCAGCCCCCACCCTTTGTCTACATCTGCACCTACAAGCAGCGTCACTAACTGGTTCCCGGACCGGGCAGAGGCAGGATCCTGCTCCCCAGGGAGCCCCCTTAATTCTCAGGTGGCTCTCTGTCATCACCCTGCAGGAGTAGGGACCCTGAACCCCTGGTCATCTGGAGAAATGGATCAAGGATTGGGCGGTGAGGTCGCCTCCCTAGTCTAGGACCCCTGGAGCATAGGCCCCCTCAGGAGATGGTCCCTGCAGCCCCCAGGGTGTCTGTAGAGCCGCTGCATTTCCCTCCAAGGTCCCTAATGCTGGTAGTTCAGATGTAGACCCCCACACCCTGCCACCTCCATGATCCTGGCTATCCCTGAGGTCCTGTCCTGTGAACAGAGCTCCCACCAGCCCTGTATTCAGCTGTCAATCCTGGGCCACCGTCTGGAGGCCGGTGGGGGCTGAGTCTGGAGCTCTCCTCACGTCCCACGGGCCCAGTCCACCCCAACCCTCCCTGCCTAAGGTCTCACAGGTGCTGTCCACTCTCTTGTCCGGCCCGACAGAGTCAACATGTGAGGGTCCCCGCAGATTTCAGTGTAAGAGTGGCGAGTGCGTGGACGGCAGGAAAGTGTGTGATGCTCAGAGGGACTGCCGGGACTGGTCGGATGAGCCTCTGAAAGAGTGTGGTACAGTACCTGTCTCCGTCCGGCTGCTGGACCAACCCCCCGTGACACCCCCTCCCGGCCCTCAGGCCACAGCCCTCACCCGCCCTTCTGCACATGTGCTGTTCTGACCCTCTCTCTCTGGACCCATGTGCTGTCCGGTGGTCTCAGAAGGGGCTCTTTGCCTTTGGGGCCTCTTGTTTTGTGTTTCTGCAAATCTAAGGGCCTTTCCTTTCCGAATGCTCAAAAGTGTGCTTCCTCTCGTAAACACAGCCTCTCTTCAGTTGTTTCAGATTCAGACCTCTGAGTGTGTGCTCACCTGGGAACTTTCTCTTTCTCATTGTTTCTGCCCTGCTGTCCTAGCCAGGGCCCTGGCCTCTGAGGCCTTCCAGCCCCCCAGCAGGGGACCCTGCAGTGGAAGAGGAGGGGAACAGCCAGCGGGTGGCCAGACGAGGCACAGATGAAGGTCACTGGGCTCAGGCCAGGCCTGGGTAAGGATAGGGCAGGCCCAGCAGCAGAGGGTGGCACTGTCCTGTGCCCTGAGGAACTTTGTGGGAGACCAGACTCGCAGTCTGGACACAAGCAAGGAATGCAAGGAGGCAGCTGCCCTGACGGCCAGAGCTGTCAGGCCGGGTTCCCAGCTAAAAGGAGTGGGAGAGTCTGTAGGTAGATTGCAGGTGGGTAGACATCACCAAGAGTTCATGGGAAACTCAGGGTGGGCCCTAGGAAGGTTCATTTCTGAGGTCAGCGGCTTGGACAGAGAACACCTGAGTGGACAGAGCCTAGGTCAGACCCTCCCTCCCCTGCCTTCCTGGCAGGCCCGTTTCCACCCAGCACCCTCCCTCCTGGACCTTCAGAGGAGATCATTCCCTTGAGCTTCCTGAAACAGCACACTTTTGCCCCTGTTGAAAATTGAGAAATTAATTTCGGGAAGGAAGAGAAGCTGGGAGAAGGCCACTCGGCCTTCGTCTGAGCTTGCAGGTGACAGACTTCCCCCGGGCTCTGCCCTGAAAAGTCCCAGCAGAAGGAAGTCAAGGAAAAGAGGATGGGCGGCAGGAGCACCCGAGCCTAGGCGCCCTACCGGAGATTACTAACCCGCTGAACTCTCTTCTCTTGTCTTTTGCATGACACTCCAAAGAGACGTATGTACGCATGTGTTTGTGTCTCTGTGCTGGTGAGAGACCAGTGTCTGTATCCATGACTCCTTCTCGGAGGAAGGCAAGGGAGTTGCGTCATGTGTCTCCATGTGGCTGCCATGTCTGTGTGAATGCGCCTGTGCATGTGAGCTGGTGTGGCTGCCATGTCTGTGTGAATGCGCCTGTGCATGTGAGCTGGCGTGTGTGCATGCAGGTGTGCACTAGTGCTGGGGCACTGCCCCTTCCTTCCGTGGGGACCCCAAAGCCCCTCGGGCCTCTCTGGACCACTTTCCCTCCCTCCCCCCATGGCAGGCTCCCTGCAGACTCACCTCCAGGGTCCATCAAACTGGGAAGGCCTGGGGGACTGAGGGACCCTCTACCCATTCTCTGACCCTGACTCACCTCAACCCTGGAGGCCTCTGCGCCTTCATCTTTCGTGGAAGCCTAAGTCACGTGGCACTCTCCCCTTCCCCATCAGAGCCATCTGGCGCCTCCCACTCCACCCAGTGCTCAGTAAATACAGTGGTTGAACTGCCGCTCCTGCAGAAGGAGAGGGAGGAAGTGAGTGATGGTGACTGAGGCCATGAGTGAGCAGGTGAACAAGTGAATGGATGGCGCTGTGGGAGTAGTATGCAGTGTGCAGTGGGAGAGGTCAGGGAGGGCTGGGAGTGATGGGGAGATTCCTGGAGGTGGTGCCCTCCAGAGACCAGCCCACCCCAAGGGGCTGGGGCTTCCCAGTGTTGGGCCTGGCCAAGTAACACCCAGCCCACCGGTCATGGGGTTGCCGTGGTCTTGTTCTTTCAGTTCTGCCAACATCCCAGAGAAACAGGAGGCGGCCCAGGGGTAAACGGGAACATCCCCCAGCATGGCCCAGGCTGGGGTGGGGGGGCGGCACCCACAGCTCTGCATGGCCTGGGGTGGGAGCTCAGACCAGCTGCGTGCATGGCCCTGGCTGGCTCAGCACAGCTCTGCTTGGCTTGGCTGGAGTGGCAGGGCAGGGGTCTAGTGGGCAGAGGGTGGCACGGCACCTTCCCCTGGCTTGAAGACTTAACCTTCTGTGATTCTAAAGCCCAGAAGATGCTGTGAGAACTGGGTGAGCCTTGGTCCTGGCCTCTCTGACCGCCACTAGGACCCTGCCAGACATGGTGAGGGAGTGGAGAATGGGGGAACCAGATCCCTTCATCCCTTGCAGCAGTCGGTAATCTCGGGACCAGACTTGTGACCAAGTGTAGGAATAGGGACAGGTGCTGAGAGGAGAGGAGGGGGAAAAAGTCCACCATAGTTCACAGTGGGAGAGAACTGACTCAGCAACAGTGCCATGGAGATAGAGGCCTGGCAGTCTTAAATAACCACACGTTCAGTAGAGGGCAGCCCTTGTACAGACCCCTCTGGGTGGCAGACTAGCTCTGGGCCCCGTCCAGAGAGGGACATGGACAGATAGATTGCATCCAGAGAAAGACACCTGAAATGCAGGGGACCAGGAATCAGTGCTTTAAGGAAATTTGAGGGAGCCATTGGACTCTGGCCAGCCCTGCATGGCACCAGCTGCCTCTGGGGGGAGTGGGCTTCCCGAGACTGGAGGTGGTTAAGCAAGGGCATTTCACAGGGGATTCTTAAGGTACCTGAGGGTTGGACATGGCACATGCTTACTGAGGTCATGAGGAAGGAGACGTAAGAAATGTGTTTGTGAAAGGAAAGACCTTAGGCAGCCTGGCTGCTTCCAGGCTGGTGATGGACAGAGTCCCGGCCTGGGAGGCAAAGGACCCGAGTTCTGGTTCCACCCTGTCCTGTCTGTGTGTCTGGCCTTAAGCAAGGACCCTCTCTGAGCCTCCTCTTGCCCAGTCACCTGGCTAACGAGGCTGAGGCTCGATGAGGCTCTGGGGGAGGCTGAGGCTGCCCTGAGTCTCTGCTTCAGCTCCAGGCCCATCCGTGTCCCGCCCCCACCCCAGTCTCAATTCCTGGACCCTCAGGAGCCCATGTCCCTCCCCAGGCCTGAACGAGTGTCTGCACGACAATGGCGGCTGTTCCCACATCTGCACCGACCTTAAGATTGGCTTTGAGTGCACGTGCCCTGCAGGCTACCAGCTCCTGGACCAGAAGACCTGTGGCGGTGAGCACCCCCACCCCAGCCCCTCAAGCAGAGGCACAGCTCCTCCTGCTGGTTCTGACCTCTGCTCCTCCCCACAGACATCAATGAGTGCGAGGACCCAGATGCCTGCAGCCAGATCTGTGTCAATTACAAGGGCTACTTTAAATGCGAGTGCCACCCTGGCTACGAGATGGACACACTGACCAAGAACTGCAAGGCTGTTGGTCAGTATGGACACTACAAGGTGGGGGGCAGGGGAGCAGCTCTGAGGGAGTCCAGGAAGCAGCGTGCTTCACATGCGAGGAGTGGGTGTGCACACACACCCCCTCACACACTCAGATAGGAAGTTGCAATATATAGCACACACACAGTGCAACCGTGCACACAACTCTGACCCTGCACAGAGCCACCCAGAGACTGCACTCACATGGCAGATAAAGGCTGGACCATGCTGGCCACACATGGCTTAGGCAACCCATACAAGGAGCTGTGTGCGGACCTGACGTTGATCATCAGGTCAGCCGAAGGAATTCACTTGCTTTATTCGTTTGTTTACACTGAACACCTAACATTGTTGTAGGCACTAGAGACTCAACAGTAAGCAAAACAGATTCAAATCTCTGTCCCTAGAGGATTTACACTCTAGTGGGTGAGACAGGAAATCAAAAAAAAAAATAAAATTCAGTGCATGGCAGACAGTGATTAGGGTTCAGGAGAAATATAAAGTAGAGCAGTCCAAGGGGGCAGTGGCTTACGGTTTTAAATAGAGTGGTCAGGAAAGCCCTCACTGAGAAGGTGACATTTGCATAAAGACTGAAGGAGGAGAAGTGAGCCATGCATGACCTGCAGGAACCAAAGACAGCAGCGTGCCTGCTGTGCTGAGATAACGAAGAGGAAGCCAGTGCAGCCGGAGCAAAGCGAACAGGAGGAGATGAAGCCCACAAGGTGACTTGGGGCAGATCACAAAGGCCTTCTTGACTATTATAAAGGGCTGACTCTCACCATCAGTCAGGGGGAAGGAGGCTTTGGTGGATTCAGAGTAAAGGGACAGGGTGCCTTCCATTTTACCCAGCTCCCTCTAGCGGCTGTGTGGAGAATAGACTGTCAGGGGCAGGGGGAGGAAGCTGGGTAACTGCTGCAGAGGTCTTTGCAGTCAGCCGGGAGAGAGGGGATGGTGGATTAAACCAGGGTGTTGCATGGAGATAATGAAAAGTAGACAATATGAATATATTTTCAAGGTCAGGATTTATTTTGAAGCAACAGGGTTTTCTTATGAATTGAATGTAGGATGTGAAACTGAAAAAAGGAGTCAAAGATGACCATGAGGTTTTTAACCAAATGAAAAAATGGGATTGCTATTTAAGGCATTGGGAAAGATGGTAAAAGCAGGTTTGGGAGAATATTGGATTAATCTGGACATGTTAAAGTTAACAAAACTGTTTAGACATCTCAGTGGAAGTACTGTGTAGGCTGTTGGATATATGAACCTGGAATTCAGATGCACAAATACCCACTCTATAGGCTGTAACAATACAGCAGGTACAATAATTGACATATAGCCGGCAAACCCGAAACACTTAGCACCCAAACTGTACAATGTACAGCACATGCATTAGCACATCACATGTAGCTTGCAACCAGTTCCTTCCCCCACCTAGGACAGGTGTGACGTATAACAGAGACTATATACGTGCAGTGGAGACAACACACAATGGCCCACATATATACAACCCCCACATAACAATATATAAAGTGCAGTTCCGCAAAAACTCCAGTCGTAAACAAAGAGGGCACCTGTCACAGTCACAACTCTTGGTAAAAACCAGTTCAAGATACCCATTAACCCAGTTCCTGCCCTCGGGAAGATAAGGTGTCTTTGCTCTCATTTCCAGGCGAGGGAATCCCTGGTGGCTCAGCTGGTAAAGAATCCGCCTGCAATGCGGGAGACCTGGGTTCGATCCCTGGGTTGGGAAGATCCCCTGGAGAAGGGAAAGGCTACCCACTCCAGTATTCTGGCCTGGAGAATTCCATGGGTCGTATAGTCCATGGGGTCGCAAAGAGTCGGACACGACTGAGCGACTTTCACTTTCCAGGCAAGGAAAATCACAGATTGTCATTGGCAGAGTTGGCCTTGAACCCAGCCTTTCTCCTTTCTCCTTGCACATGGAGCTGTATTTTTCCATGTTCTCTGTCCCGTACCCTCCCTGTCACCCCCACTCTGCTCTAAAATGATCTCTATCACTACACACAGGTCACACCCTCAGCCCCAGGCCCCACATGGCTCTGTGCTGGTCCCTCCCAACCCCCAAGGAGCACATTACCCTGGCAGAGATGTGCAGTGACAGGGACCAGGGGCCCTGCAGAAGTGTCAGCTGGAAAACAAGACTGGGAGAAGGCCCAGGCAGCTCCAGAGACAGGTGTTGCCACTCAGACAGTGCGTTACATCTGAAAACAGGCTGGAGAAGCGGCAGCTTGTGCCAAGTTCTAGACCCTCCTAGGCCTGGGGGACAGTGGCCTTCCGCATGGAGTAGCCAGGAGTGTTAAACCTTTGATGTTCTTCCTAAAATCTAATCCTAAGTCTGAAAATGAGTTTGTATATGCACCAGTTGTGTGTTGTCCTTTGGCATGTGAATAATCTGTATCATATTATACATATCCTGCCCCAGCTACTGGCTCAGAATAAAGTACAAATCCAGATCACAGGATCCTTTGTGGTTGGGTTCCTGCCGGCATCTGCAGATTCATCTCTTGCCGTGTCCCCAAACACACTGTGTAAATTGAAGACTCACAATGACCTCCTTGAATCTCCTCCCTTGAGCCTCACCACCAGCCCCGAGGTCTGTGCTCCATCCTTCAGCCTCAGCCATCTTTGTAAATCATGTAACATTCCCGTTGCCCCTTCTTGAGTGTTGCAGTGGGGCCCAAGCAGAAGAGGAGGCAGCTGTTGGGGGAGAAATGCACTGTGGGTAGAAGGACAGCTTGAGTAAAGGCCCTGAGGCAGCAAAGCTCTGCCTTGGGGAGATGCTGACAGATAGCCTAGTGGCCAGGACCCAGGTGGTAGGGGGGTGAGTGATGAGACTGGACAGGGAGCTGGAGTCACTGCAGAAAGCCTCCCATACAGGCCAGAGGAAACGGAGTCATCTCAGATTTGGGGGAGTTTGTGTCTAATAAAAAAATCCCTCTTGTTATGTGTGGTGCTTTGCATCTTATGCTTTTTGTACCCATTATCTCACTTCTCTAACTTGTGAGGTAGGAGTTGCCACCACTTTTTACAGGAAATGAGGCGTCCCCCAGCAAACTGGTGGCAGAGCCTTGGTCTCCAGACCCCCTACCTGTTGCACTGACCCTTTCCCTCTCAACGCCCCCTGCATGGCAGCTGGCAGAAGCCCATCCCTGATCTTCACCAACCGGCACGAAGTGCGGAGGATAGACCTGGTAAAGCGGGACTACTCGCGGCTCATCCCCATGCTCAAGAACGTCGTGGCACTGGACGTTGAAGTTGCCACCAATCGCATCTACTGGTGTGACCTCTCCTACCGGAAGATCTACAGGTGAGCAGAGGCCTGGCTCCTGCAGCCAAGGCGTGGAGAGGGACTGACAAAGGAGGAGGGGACGGGTTCCCCGAGGTTCCCCCAGGACAGAGTTGGGGCTTAGGAGGGGATGCAGGAGCACAGAGCACATGGACCTGCCGGGGCTTCCCCACCTGCTGGGCCAGCGGAGTCTGAGGGCTTTGCTGGGGGAGCCCACACGTGGGGGCTTTGACTGACCTCCGGCGGCCTAGTCGGGCAGTGCAAGGCACAAGAAGGTGCCTCTGGCTTTGGTGGGGACTTTCAGAGCCGCTCACATACATGTGTGTTGGGTGCTCAGGACTCAAAAGATGACTCAGACCTGGTCCTGCCTGGAGCATCCCACTCAGAACACGGTGATATCCCTTGTAATTATCGTTAAGGAAAAGCATAGAGGACACCTCCGACCTGGTCTGGGGGCTGCACTACGCCCAGACCAGCCCTTCACATCGCAGGCTCCTGGCTCTGGCTCCCAGGAAGCCTCCTCACACACACAAGGACGTTCTCTCCGGGAGCTTCCGCGTGCCCAAGTCCCCTCTGGTAGTCATGTCCCCTCTTTGTCCTGAGGGCCACTTGGACTCAGGACTGCCGATGACCAGGCCCTGGGTGGACTGTTGCACAGATGGTGGGATGGATGGATGGAAGCAACGCCAGTGGCTACTCACTGACAACCCAGTGCCTATCACACCTCAGCGCACATAGACACACTCACACTCACACACCCAGAACCAGCTCGAGCAGTGTGTGTCCAACAGTTGTGGCTGAAAGAGGCAGGATTTGATGACAGACTGGGTATGGGGCTGTAGGAGGAAGAGTTGAAATGAATTCCCGCTTTCATTCTGAGAGTTCATTTTTGAGAGTTTCGGTTTCTCGCTTGGCACTTGGGTACCGTTCTCTGAGATGGGACCGGGAGGGGAGAGATGGTGGCGGGGTAGGCAGGCTGAGTGCGGCTGAGAAGAGGGGAATGGGGTGAATAGTTTGGGAAGTGTTGCGTTCAAGGCGTCCATGAGACATTCAAAGGGGGCCAGTTGGCTTTATAGTCTGGGACTTAGACAGTTGTCAAGATCAGAGAATTTGAGTCCTGATGGCCGTGGGCACTGTGGAGCTAATAGAGCAAAGAGAGGGTCTGGGAGAAGCAAGCCTTGGGGAAATCAGCATTTGGGAGACACAACGCCCCGCTAGTGTCTCCGCCTGCGTGTCTGCTGTATTCTGGCCTCTCCTCTCTATTCTCACTGCCTCAGCCCTTCCGCAGACCCTCTTCGTCTCTCACTTGGACGTGCTCACAGCCTCCTAACTGGTCTCCCTGCCTTCATCCCCTCCCCCTCCAAACCCTGCGTATCCTGCAGGGGCCACAGTGATCTAACTCCCCTGTCTGGCCATGTCCTCTGACCTGTTCAGTTTCACCCTTAGCGCATATGCGAGGGCCATCGGGAGGTGGGCCCTCCTCCCTCCTCCCTGCCTCACACCCTCACTGACCCCCTCCAGCCCCGCCGCTGGCTCGCTCGGTGTTTCTGAACATGTGCTTTGGCATCTGCACATGCTGACTCTAACCTGACCTGCCTGTTCTTTGCGTTCCTGGTGAATTGGTCCTTCAGGGCTCAACCACAAGACCTCGTCCAGCCCCCCAGGATGATGTAGTGTCCACTTCTCTGCTGGTACAGCCTCTGACACTTTCCGTAATCACAGAGTATTGGTGTAACTATCGGGCTATAAATTTCCGTCCCTTCTAAACTGAGCTTCTTCAGGCCAGAGACTGGCTAACTCGAGGTTGTGTGCTTACCCTGGTGGCCCAGGGAACACACTGAATGGAAATGAGCCAGGCTCCTCTCTGGTGCACGGCCATGGCCCAGAGGGAAGAGAGGGGAAGGGAAGCTGCAGACGGGCCCCGGGGGTGGCACGCCTGCCCACACCAGCCCTGGTTGCTCCTAGTGCCTACATGGACAAAGCCAGCAACCCCGTGGAGCAGGATGTCCTCATTGATGAGCAGCTGCACTCTCCCGAGGGCCTGGCGGTGGACTGGGTCCACAAGCACATCTACTGGACCGACTCTGGCAACAAGACCATCTCCGTGGCCACAGTAGACGGCAAACGCCGATGTACTCTCTTCAGCCGTAACCTCAGCGAACCCCGGGCCATTGCCGTCGACCCCCTGCGAGGGTGAGTGTTCCCACCCCCAGCCTGTGCTGGGCACTCAGTCTGCACGTGTCCGTCACCAGAGCTGTCTCGAGGGCTTCAGAAGGCGCTGGGCCACCCAGACGTGGGCACTGGGGGAGAGAGTCCCTGCGGGCCCCTCAGCCTATGCACACCTGGCCAGGGTCCTTGTGCACTGGCTGCCAGGGCGCTCCCAGGACTGGGATGCCCATCGTGTCACAGAACCGAGCGTCTCAGGGCGCTGGGGACTGCAGCTACCCCTGGGGCGGGACGTCTTCCCTCAGGTTGCCATGCGCTGCAGGTGGGCGTCTGGTGGGTGCTCAGGCTCCCAGGGACAGGAGCGCACTACATCCCACGCGGCCCGTTTCAGCTGGGGGCAGCTCTGCCCACTGGAAAGGGATCTTTGTTTGTTTCTCACATCCCCAAATCTCTCTGATTGGCCTCTGGAGTTACCTCTGGCATGTCTCCTCCCTGCCCTTCCAGACAGCCAGAGAGATCTGAGGAACACGATTACAGGGCCTGCTCTGCTGCAGGCTGTCTGCCTCCATCCCCACCCTTGCCGCCCACGGTCTCCGGGCCCCTCGTCACCCGGGCTGGCCTGCCCTGGCCGCACCTCTGTACTGGAGGTAGAGACTCTGAGCAGAGCGGGGCTCCCTCCCCTCTTCAGCAGCGATGTCCTGAGACGGCTTCTAAGCAGCTGCATCTCGTTGCTTACCAGGATCACCAGCTTCCGCTTCTGCTGTTCCCTTAGTTGCTAAGCAGCGATAAGAGAACCCTCTTCTTCCAGTCGGGCAGCTGGGGTTGGGGCTGGCCACCGAGAGGGCGTGTGTGGCCCTGGAAAGTGACTGACAGCTGCCGTTTACTCGGCACACACAGGTGCACACAGCACAGTCCCAGGCATTCTGCAGACACTGAGTCATCTCATTTAACCCCCACCTCAACCCCGTTCCCTGTCTGCTGTCATACAGACCTGGGGCTGTACCTGCCACGTCCCCCAAACCATCTGGTTACACCCAGCCCTTCCCTGGTCCATTGTGGATCTGTGAGGGTCCCAGCAGGAAACCCACTGCACACTCAGATGAAGACGATTTGAGGCCGGTTAAGCCTTTAGAGCATGAGCCAGCTGGAGTCAGCTTTGTGTGGGAGAGGCAGGGGAATAGACATCCTGACCTCAGTCTGTCCTCTTCCCCCTCCAATATTTTGCTGAATCCAGCTGGAAGCCAGATAGCTAGGGAGTTAAGCCCATTGATGTGGTTTCCACATGCACCAGCCTTTTGCTGTACAAAGCAGAAGGGCGATGGGATTCAGACAGCAAATGGAAAGGATCCAGAACAATTACTCGGCCCCTGAGCCTGGAGCCAGCTTGGCTGGACACCAGGCTTCAGCAGAGGCATTATGGGGAGGGTTAAGCATGCAGGCTTGAATGTCAACTTAAATTTGAAGCCTGGTTTCTTTGCTTGTTCACATCGTGATATTAGGAAAGTCAGCCCCTCTGAGCCACAATTTATTCATTTGTAAATGGAACTAGTAATGATACCCTTCTGGGGTAATTGTGAGACTAAAATGAAAACACTAGTTTGTTCAACAAGTAGTAAGTGAAGACCTATATCACACACAAACCACCTGCCAGGCATAAAATGAGGAATAACGCAGATGAGGAACCTTCCCTTAGTGGAGCTTGTAGACTAGTGGGGAAACAGACAGTAAACAAATACACCGCACATCCGAAAGCATGCATAAATCGACAATGGTGTGAGCGCTACAGAAGGGAAGAGCGGGGTGCTTTAAGGGAAGATAACAGGGAAAACCTCACACTGAGGGGAAGGAAAAACCTACTTCCTAACAGAGGAAGATTCTCTACTGAAAAGACATTGTAAATGGCAAAAGAGTGGGAGCAAAGGCTCCGTGAAGGTCTTGGTGCCTTGAAGGACCCAAGAGAAGCCCTGTGGGCAGCTGTGAGGTTTGTAAGGGAGGTGGGTGATGGTGCTGGGAGCAATAGCCAGAGAGGTAGGCAGGGCCCTGGTCATGCAGAGCCTTGTCAGCTGTGGTAAGGATTTGGGATCTGATTTTAAGGTCAAGGTGCTTTAAGGGAAGATAACAGGGAAAACCTCACACTGAGGGGAAGGAAAAACCTACTTCCTAACAGAGGAAGATTCTCTACTGAAAAGACATTGTAAATGGCAAAAGAGTGGGAGCAAAGGCTCCGTGAAGGTCTTGGTGCCTTGAAGGACCCAAGAGAAGCCCTGTGGGCAGCTGTGAGGTTTGTAAGGGAGGTGGGTGATGGTGCTGGGAGAAATAGCCAGAGAGGTAGGCAGGGCCCTGGTCATGCAGAGCCTTGTCAGCTGTGGTAAGGATTTGGGATCTGATTTTAAGGTCAATAGGGGAAGCCATCATAAAGTTTCAAAACTGGAGAGTGGTGGATCTTAAAAGTCCTCATCACAAGAAAAACAACTGTAGCTATGTGTGGTGTTGGATGTTAACGGCCTATTATGGCAATCATTTTGCAGTATATACAAATACTGAATCATTGTGTTATACACCTGAAACTAGCTCACCTGTCAGTTCTAAGATCTGATGTTCCTCTGAACTTTAGAGGTCAACTTCCAGTCCCCACTAAGCATGATCTTCCAACATCCAGAGGGCCGTTGAGTCCTTGTGAGCCAGGCCGCCCCAGTCATGTTCCCTGTCACGAAGCTCAGTTGGGTGTTGTCTCTTCTAGGTTCATGTATTGGTCTGACTGGGGGTTCCAGGCCAAGATTGAGAAGTCCGGGCTCAACGGCGTGGGCCGGCAGACACTGGTGTCGGACGGTATTGAGTGGCCCAACGGAATCGCCCTGGGTGAGCCCTGCCTTCCTGGATGGGGGTGGGGAGTGGGCTGCTCTAGCACCTGGTGCTGACCGCTGCCTGGAGCTCCATGGGTTTTGTCTCCACGTCCCCTCTTAGAGCCAGTGCCTCTGTTTCCTGATGGTTTCCCTGGGCTGGCCTCCTCCTGAGGCCTGGCCTGGAGACGTGGGCAGGGAAGAGGCACAAAGAAGCCGAGATCCAGGATGCAATCGCAGGTTTAGCAACTGATCCCCTCGTCCTTTTCCTCCCCAAGATTTGCTGAACCAGCGCTTGTACTGGGTGGACTCCAAGCTGCACCAGCTGTCCAGCATTGACTTCAATGGGGGCAACAGGAAGATGCTGATTTCCTCCCCTGACTTCTTGAGCCACCCTTTTGGGATAGCTGTGTTTGAGGTGAGCCCCGAGAGGGGAGGCAAGGCTCCTTTGGGACGCTGGAGCCTAGGAAAGTCTGTTCACACAGGACGACTCCTTGAGACTCGTCCAGGTGGAAACAAAGGGACAGGGAAGCCAACTGGCTCGTTTGTATGCAATATGTGAGCTGCCTGCAAACAGAGGCTTTGCAGTCCGTTGTCACCTGGCAGCCTTTCCTGTGCTTCCTCCCCAAGGCCCCTCCCCCAGAGCACTTCTCATAGGTAAGTTGCTAGACCTTGTACCCTCAGCACCCAGCACTGTACCCACATATACAGAAGGTGCCCAATAAAGGGAGGAGAAGAATGTACATTTCCTTAGTATCATTTACTATTGGAAATGGCCTGATAGATGCTATTCAACACTCTCTCACTCACTTTTGCTGGATCCTGGGGTCATAGAGGTAAACCAGGCATCATCCTAACCCTCAAGAAAAAAAGACCCCGCCCCTGCCCCGCCGCCAAAAAAAAAAACAAAAAACCCACAGCAATAAAAAAGAAGTTCACGGAAGAGGGAAGAGCCAAGACCTTCCCGTGTTCTGACCCTGACGACCTTCCTCCTTGGGGAATAAGGAAGCCAGAGCCAATCACGTTCTTGTACACACATACCTCTTCCCCATAACTCGCTCTGCCATCAGGGGGAGGGGAAGCAAGGGGACACTGACCCGTGGTGGGTGTGGGCAGCGTTTGCTCGGAGCAACATCACCCAGCACAGCTCCGAAACTATGGGCAAAGCTCCCCTCCCACGTCCAGCCTCTGCTTCAAAAGACAGGTGTGTTTGTACTTGTGCATGTATGTGGCACGTATGTGTATGTGCATGTGTATACATAAATGCATCTGTTAAAATATGGGCATCCCTGTATGTGCTAGTGCTTGTGAATGTAAACGTGCATACCAATATTTAGGCAAGTGCTCATTTAGGTACAAGTGTGCCTTCAGACATGGAGATGAGCATGTGGGTTTGTGTCTAGGTCTGCACAGGGTGCGCGGCTGTACCTGTAAATGTGAATTTGCCTACATATGTGCATCTAGGCTTGTGTGGACTAACCATCGAACGCACATGCGTGTACACCCAGAGGCTGCAGGAGGAGGCCCTGTAGGGATAGTACTCACTAAACCACACATCCCCTCCAATCTTGGTCCCGGGCCCTAGTGATGGTAATAGCTAAAGAGACCCAACCCAACCCTGGTTCTGCTGAACTCCAAGAAGCAGGCCTAGCTCAGCGTTAATGAACAGCCTTTAGGCCAAAGCGCAGAATCACTGAGTAACCCCCTGAGACAGAAGGAAACCACAGCGTAGGCCACAGGCTAGAGCTGAGAGTCCCACCGTGAATCCGTGGACAGGAGAGCTCGGGAAATGCCAGAGCAGGTCTTGGGGCTGAGGTTTGAGCCTGAGCCCTCAGGCAGAGGCCATGGGTTTAGGCTCCAGGCCATTCTCCGTATCTGTGCCCCACAGGACAAGGTGTTCTGGACGGACCTGGAGAATGAGGCCATTTTCAGTGCAAATCGGCTCAATGGCCTGGAAATCTCCATCCTAGCTGAGAACCTCAACAACCCACATGACATCGTCATCTTCCATGAGCTGAAGCAGCCGAGAGGTGAGCCTTCCCCAGTCCTAGGTCCCCTGCCCACATCCTCTCCATCCAGTAGGCAGGCTGTGTTCACATTCATGTCACATCTCGGCAGCCCCAGAGGCAGTGGTGACAGTCCCTCTCGTTGGTGAACTGCCTAGCTGTCACGTATTTTATTTCATTTGCCTCAAACTCTTGGTGAACTAAGGCTGGGTGTAAATAAGTGAACATACAAATGTCCCATTTTTGTCAGTCTTACAAAGTATGGCAATTACTGTCCTCATTTAACAGCTGAAGAAACTGTAGTGGAGAGATGAAATAATGTCAGCAGATCGTAGAGCTAACGCCTAAACCTAGATCTGTCTGATTCCAGCGCAACTTTGGCCATGAAGGAGCCCATTGCTTCTCACTTGTCATTTGTTCATACTTGGCAGTTGTGTAAATGAATGTATCCTAGGGCCATCAGTAAGTCAGCTGGCTGGTTGGGAACAAAAGCCAGGAATCCTACTATTAGGTTGTTCCCGCCTCTGTCACTAGGGTATCCTCAGTCTAACTGCAATAGAGAGGGTGAAGGTGGGGAAGAGGGGGTAAGGAAATAAGGTTGGTGCCTGATTCTAGATCTAGAAATTTAAAGAAGAAAGAGATGTGGCATAGGGAGAAAAAAACATGGTCTCTGGAGTCCAACAGATCTGAGTTTAAATTACCTCCAAAATTACAAGAGGTATAGCCTTGACAAGTTTGTTCTCTTTAAGCAGTCTTTTTTTTTTTTTTTTTTGGTCAATCTGGGCATAACACCCAGCCCTCAGAGTTGTTGTCAGCATTAAACAAACATGGGGATAAAACAGCAAGTCCAGTGGTGGAAGGTGCTCGATAGAAGTAGCAGAGAAAATGTTTTGATTGAGCTGAGTGGGCAGGGCCTCGTCCCTGGGAGGAGGGAGAGCCTGGTATATCCCGTCTGTGCCCTGACGCTCTCTCTGGCCATCTCTCACTGTGCCCGTAGCTGCAGATGCCTGTGAGCTGAGTGCCCAGCCCAATGGGGGCTGTGAGTACCTGTGCCTTCCTGCTCCTCAGATCTCCAGCCACTCCCCCAAGTACACGTGTGCCTGTCCTGACACAATGTGGCTGGGCCCTGACATGAGGAGATGCTACCGAGGTGAGCAGAGCTACCGGGAGGGCTGGTCCCTGGGAATGTCAGACCCATCTGCTGAAATCTGCCTTGATTTCTGGGAAACTGTGTTCCTGGATTCCTCCATCTTCTCTGGCTGCTTTTTGCCTTTGTAGGCTCTTCTTTACCTACCCTGAATGCCGGTGTCCTGTAGGGTCCCTCCAAGGCTGTCTCTTCTCACTTCCAAGAAAGATGCACATATACACACAGCATTTTAAATGCAGCTTCAGGGGGATCCAGAGCCCCTTGAAGACCTCAAATTAAGAAGCCGTTATCTCCATGGCTTCAGTTACTATTTGTATGCAGGTGACTATAATCTTGCCTGTTTCTCACCCAGAACTTCCACACTACCAAAAGTCCTTCTGTGATATGACTGGGACTAACAGTGAATACTTCAATCATATAATCATATTCATTCCCCAGGCTCAATGCAGATACATGGCCTTTAGTTTGAGCATAGGTCTGCTGCATCATTTATGATTTCCAGGTTCAACTGTTTATAGTAGAGTGAGAATTTGAACCTAGTAATATAACAGTATACATGTATTTAAAAAAAAATCCTTCTCGATTTGCATGATTTCCACTCCTCCCATTCTTTTATAGTGATCTTTCCCACACCTAATCTGACAGCACTGTTTTAATAACTCATCTTTGTAAAATCAAGGTGCAGTATAAACAGATAAGATGCTTGTCATTCAGCTAAAGAAAAGATCATAGCCTATTCAGGAGGACTAGCCCATTCAGAGAGGGCATTTGAGTTGAGCCATGAGGATGAGTTTATACTTCACCGAGTATACTTATAGAGCAATAATTTAGGCACTAAAACAGCAAAGTGCTCTGTCCAAGTGATCTTCATGGTATTTCCCCTTCAGCACCTCAGTCTACCTCAACTACGACATTAGCCTCTACCACAGCGAGGACACTGGCCGACACCACCAGAGCCCCTGGGACCACCATCCACAGCCCCGCCTACCAGAACCACAGCACAGAGACACCGAGCTTGGCCGCCACGGTCCCAAGCTCAGCTAGTGTCCCCAGGGCTCCCAGCATCAGCCCGTCTACCCCAAGCCCTGCAACCAGCAACCACTCCCAACACTGTAAGGAAAAGAGTTCTGTCTTCTTGCATGACATGCAGGGTGGGGGGTGGTCCTAGGGAAGCCAGGGTGGGAGGATCTGTGGGAAGAAGAGATCATACCAGACTTTAGTGTTGGCTTATCAGCAGGGAGGAAGCAGGGGGACGTAGAGCACAGGCCTGCAATTTGGAGTCACAGGTGCTCCTGCCTCATAGAGGGTGTCGAGGGAAGCTACTTCTTGTCTCTGAGCCTATTTTGCCGCCTACAAAGTGGGATAATAATAACCCTTCCCTACCTGCTTTGCAAGGTCACGATGAGAGACAGAGGAAGCCATGTGAGCAGAAGAGCTTCTGCACACAGCCTCTGCTGACTCCGGCGGTTTGTCTATGTCACACGCTACTGACGAGTATGAGGGCGCGACCCTCAGATTCAGAAACTTAAACTTCAAAAGTCCTGGTCTCAGTTCTTTGAGAACTGAGGTTCTGAAAGGTTCCCCAGGTAGGCAGGTTCCCCAGGGAGTCATATCCATAACTGTGGTCTGTTCATGCCTCTCTGCAAACCCTGGGATAAGTTCACCACTTATTAAATCATTAGGAGCCGTAATTGTCACTGCTAGAAATGTTCTGTCTCATTAACCAGTGAATACCTTTTAAATTGAGTTACCTGCTAGGGGAAGTTCATTTAAGAGAATAAACTGTCTTTTAAATTTTTTCCCACATGTGCATGGCCCAGAAACTATGCAGCTTGGCAGCACCTTTCTAATCGGGCCCATCTTGGTCCAGAGTGGGATTTTCAGAGTTGAGTGCTTGCTTACCCTGGAGCTCAGAGAGGTAGATGGAAGCTGTGTAAAGTCCAGTTCCTCTTATCTGGGCAGAGCTCTGACCAAGGGGTCTCCCCACTGGCTTCATCACACTCTAGGCTTTAATATCACTGTCCTGTGTTTTCTCTTGACCCAGGGGGAGAAGAGAACGGCATTTTCGCAGAAAACTTTGTAAACAGTACAGCTCTTTCTCCCCTTAATAGTTAGGTTCCCTTAGAGTAACTTGGGGAACTAGACATGCTGAGAGGATGGCATCTGGCCATTGCCAGGGGACAGTCATCTCCTGTCTAGGAGTAAATGGAGGTGATGGCTCGTCTCACACCTCAGAGGGCTATCACGAGCGTCCAAGGGAAAACTGCTTTTTAAGCTAAAAAATTCTATACAGATATTATAATGAAGATGAGTGTAAGATGGAAAAGATGCCACAACTTACTTTTAAAACTACATAATGCCATTTCCAAGCACTTTTCAATTTAGAATCTGCTTTTATCTGCCCTATTTAGGCCTCACAAGAACTCCTACCCCACTCTCTGGCCTCTTTGAACTTGGTAAGGCTCAGGCACTGTGCTAAGTTAGCATTTTACATGAATTATCTTATTTAATCTTCACAATATCCCTAGGAAGTAGGTATATAATTATCCTCCTTTTAAAGGTAAAGAAATATGATATTTATGACATACAACAACTTGCCCAAGGTCACAGAAGGAGTGAATAGAGCCAGGATTTGAACCCTAGAAGTCTGACCGAGAAGTCTGTACTCTGGATTCCACTAAGCTATATTGTGTCTCATTTTAACTACTTTTTGAAAGTAAACTGATAATGCAAACAGTACTGCAGACAGTATTTCTATTTCGGGTAGAAATAAGGAGAGATAAAGCAACAGATATTGGCTGAAAGAGGCAGTTGCCCCAAGCATCACCAACATAAAGACCTAAGGGTTCAGCCCCGAGCTTCCTGCCACCCAAACACTGGGGAAAGGAGTAAGGGATTTAGGTCACAAGTCTCAGCTTTGAGCCCCAGCTTTGCCACTTTGAGAGTCCCCCAAACTCCAATAAGACTCAATTTCCTCATCTGTGAAATGGAGATGACCTCTTTCCTGATAAGATCTGGAAATACTAAATTATTAGGACCATCATTTTGGAATGGGGACAAGAAGCAGTTGGGTAGTTTTTACTGCATGAGGCCAGCGAGGAAAGACTTGGGCTCACAGTGATAGAGCATCATCCTGCAAACGTCTGTGTTTTGCAGATGGGAATGAAGGTGGAAAGATGGGCTCCACAGTCACAGCTGCTGTCATTGGGATCATTGTGCCCATGGGTGAGTGTGGCCCCAAATCCCTGGGGAGAAAAGAGAAACCCTGCCCAGGGTTTGGGGGAAATCGTTGGAAGGATACAACACTCAGCACACTGACCTCTCGCTGACTTTTCTGCCCTGGAAGCCTTTCTGCTCACCTCCCAGTCCTGGTGCAGTCTGGTTTCTTAGCTTGGCACCCAAGGCCCTTTAGGACCTAGCCCCAAACAACTATCCAGATATTTCCCCCATTACCCCTCACTGACACTCTACATGCCAGTCATGTGAAGCCAAACGGCAGGGTCCATGAGGACAGGCCTGGTGTCTCTCTTGCTCCCACTCTCCCCAGCTCCTAGCGGTATCTGGCACATGGGAGGAAATAAATTTGTTGAATTAATGAGTAGGACAAAAGTAATGGCTACTTGCCATTCCTTTAGTAGATCATGCTATCTTGCTTTCTTTCTGTTTGGTTTTCAACAAACATTATCAAACAGCTGTGTTCATGGGATTTTTCCAGGCAAGAATACTGTCGTAGTTTGCCATTTCCTTCCCTAGGGGATCTTCTCAATCCAGCTATTGAACCCGTGTCTCCTGCGTTGACAGGTGGATTCTATACCACTGAGCCACATCAGTTCAGTTCAGTTCAGTCGCTCAGACGTGTCCGACTCTTTGCGACCCTATGAATCGCAGCACACCAGGCCACCCTGTCCATCACCAGCTCCCGGAGTTCACTCAGATTCATGTCCATTGAGTCAGTGATGCCATCCAGCCATCTCATCCTCTGTCGTCCCCTTCGTCTCCTGCCCCCAATCCCTCCCAGCATCAAAGTCTTTTCCAATGAGTCTGAACTCTTCGCATGACGTGGCCAAAGTACTGGAGTT
>SJYX01007603.1:106185-142650 GCA_006410675.1 Oreotragus oreotragus | reverse complement strand
ATCTTAGTTTTCTGAATGTTGAGCTTTAAGCCAACTTTTTCGCTCTCCTCTTTCACTTTTATCAAGAGGCTTTTTAGTTCCTCTTCACTTTCTGCCATAAAGGTGGTGTCACCTCCATATCTGAGGTTATTGATATTTCTCCCAGCAGTCTTGATACCAGCTTGTGCTTCTTCCAGCCCAGCATTTCTCATGATGTACTCTGCATATAGGTTAAATAAGCAGGGTGACAATATACAGCCTTGATGTACTCCTTTTCCTATTTGCTTCCTGACGTGCATATAGATTTCTAAAGAGGCAGGTCATCTTTCAGAATTTTCCACAGTTTATTGTGATCCACACGGTCAAAGGCTTTGACATAGTCAATAAAGCAGAAATAGATGTTTTTCTGGAACTCTCTTGCTTTTTCCATGATGCAGCAGATGTTGGCAATTTGGTCTCAGGTTCCTCTGCCTTTTCTAAAAGCAGCTTGAACATTTGGCATTTAGAATGTCCCCACCCTGGGACTGAACCCATGGCCCCTGCAATGGAAGTGCAGAATCTTCACCACTGAACCACCAGGGAAGCCCCAATTTCTTATGTTGATTCTTGAGGAACTAAAATTATTTCTGTTTTTCATCTGCCTTTGTAAGATTCTCCAGACCTACATTATCTTTTTATGACAGTTTGCTTTCTCTGTTTCCCATGTGTCCCTTTCAATTGTTTGTCTGGTCTTACTGGGATAACAAATACTAGCAGTGATAGCAGACATCCTTGCCCTGTTCCTTTATGGGTATCATTATTATTGATTATAGTAACCTTACCAAAGTGGAAATCCCTCTCTGGCACCCTGGATGGCTGTCATCCAGCCTCACTTGAGTGCTCACTCAGGGTGAGCGCTTACTATATCTCATGAATCTGCTTGCCTCGTTTTTGCCCAGCTCTGTTTGAGAATTTCCTCCTTCACTCATGAGTATACCATTTATTTTGCCTCAGAGCCTTCCCTGCTGTGTCCCCTTCTAGAGATGCTCCTCTTCTTGCAGAGACTCAGCTTTGGGAAGAAGCACCCCACCCCTCTCTACCCTCCCCCCTCCAATTTTGGGAGAGAATGGTTTTCTTGGAGAAATCTAGGGAAGCAGCAAGAATGTGGTTCAGTTACTCAGCATGTGACTGAGCACCTACTCAGTGCTGGGCACTGGACATGGAGAGAGAAAGAAGACACGGTCGCTGCCCTCAAGGAGCTCGGTCTAGCTGAGGATGCACAGAAAGTACAACACTGTGGTCTAGAAACACACGTGAGGGAAAAGCTGACTGCACCATGGGAGGCTGAGAGCACTGGAGCTGGGTCTTGAAGGGTGGGCAGTTAATGAAGGGAGAGCTAAGAGAAGGGCTTCCCAACAGCAGAAAAAGAATGTGCAGAAACAGAGCCTGAGGAACAAGGGGAGTCAAGTCGGAGTGGTGACAAGAAACGCACTGACGTCCGGCAGCGGGCTGGAGCCTGCTGGATGTACCCAGTGTGATGTGTCTCCTCCTCCAGTGGTCATAGCCCTGCTGTGCATGAGTGGCTACCTGATCTGGAGAAACTGGAAGCGGAAGAATACCAAAAGCATGAATTTCGACAATCCGGTGTACAGGAAAACAACGGAAGAGGAGGAGGAGGAGGAGCTGCACATAGGGAGGACGGCTCAGATTGGCCACGTCTACCCAACAGTAAGTATCCCTTGCAGGAAGGATGCCTTCCTTCCTTCCTTTCCTCCCTTCCCCGCTCCCTCCCTCCCTCCCTCCTTTAGACATTTATCAAGAACCAACCCTGTGCCAGGCATTGTTCTAGGCCCTGGGGACACAGAAATGCTGGGGCAGGTGGTTGGGGTAGAAGGGTATCAGAACCACCTTGTATCTAGAAGTTCTTCCTGGAGTAAAGAGGCCTGTCTTTGTGCTGAGCAAGTTTTCAGAACCTGTGGCCTAGAAAGATAACTGTGGTCGTTCAGTTCAGACACATTCATTTCAGTAAGCACTGTATGCCAGTTATGTGCCAAGTACCACATTAGATACCAAGTGTCCAAAAGTTGAGAAGGGATGTACACCAGTTATGTGCCAAGTACCACATTAGATACCAAGTGTCCAAAAGTTGAGAAGGGATGTACTTGCTTCCGGGGAGCTGGTGGGGGAGTTAGAGAGTCACTTGTTATTGAACAGCTGTGTGCTAAGTGCCATGGTGGAAGCCCAGGGGCCTCCTCTTCTAAGAAGCTTTCCCTGGTTTCTTTTTCTCCCACTGCCTCTCTCCATCACAACACATGTCACACTGCAGTCTAATTGTCTTTATACTCATTGGTCTCCCCACTAGACTGTGAGCTCCTTGAGGGCAGGATTGTCTGATTAATATTTCCCTGGTACCTAGCACAGCATAGCTGGCTCCCAGTAAATATTTGTTGAACTAATGCTATGGAAATATCCACAAAGGAGCTGTTATGCTGTTTGAGAAATCAGGCAGGAATGCCTCACAGAGGATGTGACAGATGAACTGTGTCTTTGAGAGATTAATAGTGGTTTTCCACGTAGAGAAGGGGGAAAATGACATTTCAGAAAGAAGCACATGCGGAGGCTGAGAGGCACAACAGGGCATGGCTTGTTGGGGGAGCGAGGACCACACAGTGGCCGAAGCAGATGTCATGGCTGTATAGCCGAGTCGGGGCTGAGTGTGACCTCATAGGTCATCCAGTCCATCCCCCTGTCAGGCAATCAGCAGCTTTGATCACCCACTGTGGGCAGAGCCCTGTCCTGGGGAGACCAGAGAACTGGAAGACCCAGCCCCTGCCCTCAAGGAGCTTTTTGTCTTGCCGGGGGAACCAAGGTCACAGCCGCACCAACTCCCGAAGAACCCTCTTTCCGAGCTGCCTGTCGTCAAGTGCAAGGTAGGGCAGTGCCACTCCGAGTCTGAGGGGCTGACGAGCGAGGGCATGAACCAGACAGGTGCAGCCAGTCCTCGAAGGCTTTCTGGTTCTGGAAGGCTGCAAATTGTGAGCTGGGTATTTGGGCAAACAGGAAAGATGGGCAAGTTGCAGACTAAGGAAATGGCATGTGGAAGAAATGACTGAGTATGGGGCAGGACGGACAGAATGGCTGCTAAAGCTATGAAGGGGAGACATGGGAGATAAGTTTGACAAATGAGGAGGGTTAGCAGAAGGCCTGAAGGGTCCTTAACCTCGGCCAGTCCAAACAAACATTGCTTAACCAGTTTTTAAAGATCAGAGAGGGCACAGTGGAAGGAATGTTGAGCTTGGAGTAAGGAGATGACTCCCGGTTTCACTGTTCCACAGCCCTGTGACCTCTGTCCTTTCTGTGTGCTCACTTTTATTTGTAAAATGGGAATGATAACCCCCATTCCCTTTATGGCGTAAGTTCAAGTGAGATAGCACATGTGAGAATGCTTTGTGAGTTATAAAGCTCCCTGTACATGTGACATGTCACTGTTTCCAAAGAAGGAAACAGTTACTCAGGAGGAGCTATTCCTGATGAAACTAAGGCCTAAAGAATAAGCTCCTGCCAGCTGCAGAGAAATAGAGTAGGAGAGTGAGGAAATTGACATTTAGTAAAAATCTACTGTTTCAGACACTACTCGGTGTTTTACATAAATTTTCTTGTTTAGTCTTTACAGTAACTTTTATATTTGACATTGTTAGCCTCATTTTGCAGATGAGGAAACTGAGACTCAGAGAAATTGAATAACTTACCTAGGATCACAGCTAGGAAGTGGCAGAACCAGGATTCACACTCTTGTCTGTATGTACACAAAAGTCTATGCTCTTTCCACTGTATCTCAGAGTATCTAGCCTTGAAGCTGTGGAAATCAGTGTTCTCAACAACCTGTTCTCTCCCCTGGCCCCTTCTTGGGTAGCTCCACTATCACTGCTGGGACCTGCCTTTGGCCTGGAGATCTGTCTTGAGGAGGAAGGTAACAGACTAGAAGAAGTTTAGTGGAGCAAGGCCATGACATTCATGCAAAATCACAAATAACCCAAAGATGATTTGAAAGGCAGTGGATTTGTATAATGTCCAGAAATGGAAAATGCTAGTCTGGTTCTATCTTATGCTGGTTAGGTTGCTGTGGAATACTCTGGATCCCATATGTGTTAGATACTATATTAAACACTCTACATACATGATCTCATTTGATAGGTCCTGCTACTATTCCCATTTAAAAGGTGATGAAACCGAGGCTCAGAGAGATAAAGTGGCTAGCCCAAATTCATAAAGCTATGAGAAAGATCTTAAAACAATGGAGGAGGGTACTGAGGAAATGGAAGAGTGGGGCACAGGATAACATCAAGACCATGTTGGGGGAGCTAGATGTGCCTGGAGAAGAAGACGCTCAGAAGAAAGGGAAGGGAATTTGAACTGAAAAGTTCAAGGGTTGTCTGTGTAGAACTCTCTGAGTCTAAGAGAATCAGGGAACGTCAGAAGAAATTTAAAAAAAAAAAAAAAAACAGATCTCATGTCAATATAGGAAAGAATGTAAATCTACTGTCTACAGTGGAATAGACTGGCTCAGGGGTTAGTGGTCTCACTATCTAGGGTCACCCATTTGTGGCAGAGGGAAGTTGAGTATCTAGTGACTAGAAAGTAGGGGTAAGGGAAAGAGGGGTTAACGTAATTGACCTCCATTGCCTTCCAATTCTATACAGTCAGTTGGAGGGGTGCAGCCGATTACCTTCCTGATTATGATCAGTATGATGGAAAAAGGTAACTAGAGGCCTGGGATTAAACATTTGCAAAGCTAAACCACTGAAGTTCAGCAAACCTAAAATCCTATAAGGGAGGATGGAGAGAGTTTAGATCTCTGTAGCCCCCTTCTTTACAGAGACAACACAGAATGATGAAAAAAACTACAGCTCTGGAGTCATACAGATCTGGGTTCAAATTGAGGTCTCCCACTTGCTGTGTGACCCAGGACAAACGCTGTTTAAGCTCATCGTGTCTCAGTTTTCTCATCTGTAAAGTAAATATGACAAACCTGTCTTCTGAGATAGTTTGAAGAGTATGTGAGCTACTGCCTATAAAGTAATAGAATTTCTGGTACGTTGTGATCCAATAAATAGCTCCAGTGGATCTGATGATGACTTCTTTGCTCTGTCTCCCCCAGCGAGTGGCATTAAGCCTTGAAGATGATGGACTGCCCTGAGGATGGGACCACTCCCTTCGTGCCTCATGGAATTCAGTCCCATGCACTACACTCTGGATGGTGTATGCCTGGATGGAAGGGTTTCTGTACTTAAGTCTGTGTGTATGTGTGTGTGTGTGAGTGTGTGTATAATTTTTTTAATTTATGTTGCAGAAAGGTAACCACAAAGTTATGATGAACTGCAGACATCCAAAGGATGTGAGAGTTTTTATATGTATAATGTTTTATACACTTTTTAACTGGTTGCACTACCCATGAAGAATTCATGGATTAGCTACTGCTGAGTGACTAACATGATGTACATAACCAAATGGGGCCGATGGTACAGTAGCTTACTCATCATTTAAAAATTATATTTACAGAGGGCTTTTGGTTTGGAGGGTCTTTTTTTAGGTTTCAGAGTTTTGTTTTGTTTTTTGTAAATAGAATGATAATGCTTTGTGGCTATCCATCAACATAAGTAAAAAGAAAAAAAAAAGAAGACACGTCAACTCCCTATCCCATTTAGGTTATTTATTAACATATTTCAAAACCAAGATTAGCTCTGTAAGTAATTTAGAGACGTGAGAGTATTTATTTTTGGTATGACTGGCCCACTGTGTGGTCTCTGTGTGCGTTTATGTTTCTGCGTGTACGCGAGTGAGAGAGAAAAGTCTGTAGAGAAGACACGCAATGTGGCTGCTGTTCAGTTACATAGAGATAAGTGTGTTTTAAAACAATCCACAAGAGAGGGGTATCTGTAGTTTCCAGAGAAGCCCTTGGTAAATTTGGCTCAGAAAAGAGATGTCGTGATTTGTGCAAACATGCAGGGGAAGAGGTAGGTCTTTTCTGCCTCTGGCTGTTCCTGGGACTCCAGTCAGTCAGAAAAGAGCCCCTCGGCTCACGAGGGGCTGCCGTAGCTCTCACCTGGGCTTTCTCTCCTGTGGCTAAAGCCAGTGTACAGACTTCACACAGTACGCAAAGCTCTTGCAAGCTCAGGTGAGAACATTCTTGAACCTCGGCTACTCCTTGTTTTAAAGTCCAGCATTTCAAGTCATTTCATTTTCCTTCAGGACACTTGGATTGAATTCATTGTTTTCTCTGAAGCATACTGAGGGTGCCATCCTTACTTAGAAAGAGCTAAGTGGAGATGTTTTTAGAACCGCCCAAGTTTACTTTAGGGACTGGCTCAGGCACTTACCTCTGAGTATCCTATGGGTGAGGATAAGGACGGAGGAATAGGTTTTGTTAATCTCTATTTCGCCCTTCCCCTTACTCTCTGCCACATCCTTAAGGTGGGAAAACTGTTTAAGGTGATACAGAGGTTTGTTACCATCATGTGTCTACATAGATGAACTGCTATTTGGCTTAAATCAGAAAAAGTGGCCAAACCCAAAGTCCTGTTTGAGAAGGAAATGGCATACACAATATTCTAGTACACTGGATATATATGTTCACACAGGAATTTGGTTTACTGCTTTGTAAATAAAAGGAAAACTCTGGGTGTAAGTATAGATTTTTTTTTTCATTGTGGACACTTACTTTGCTTTTCCTGGGTCTTGGGGGATGTGGGGAGAAGTGCACTTTTCTTTTTGTGGGGTCTACCATTGAAAAGATAATCTTACAGTCCCAGAAGGAATTTGGTGCCCGTTGACTCTTATCCAAGGTGTGGTCTTTTATTAACTCAGATGTTCTGCCACTTCACATCCACTGGACAACCAGGAACAAGATGTGACATGGAAATGTGTGGTATAAGTAGGAGCAGAGGACGTGTATCTAACCTGAACACACCTGGAACTTGACGCTTTTAAGCAAATTCCTCCCCTCCACTCGAGCTGCCTCCAACTCATTGAAGCTTGGATGTCTCACCAGCTTGATACCCTCTGGATTTGGAGTTCTGTCACCCTCTTCCTAGGACCTTTCTCCACATCATTCATGGTCTTGGTCTCCTAACTGTGTCCTGGAACCTGGGCCCTAAGCTTTGCATAAAAAAGCAGTTTCTTCATGATATACATGTGTAGATAGTCCTGAAACACTCATCAAGAGGGTATACGCAATTGACATAGGATGACCAACACCAAACAGAATTTTAAGAACAGAGGGGCAACTCCTGTGGAGCTTAATGACTTACTAATATTCTTTCAGAAATGGAAAGTAAAACTATTTTTGACTGAAGAAAAATGACGAAAGTAAAAACACAGAAATTTACACAAAACAAGCAACTTTCCCTGTAACCTGCCTCCAAAGAAACAGAATTTCCGGGGAAATGATAATAATGACTAATGCATAGCTTCTAAACTTTCAGTCAGATCCTGGCCTTTGAAGAAAGAATAATGAGTGGGGTCAGGATGGTTCAGCCTGAAATCTCAAAATGATGATGAGACACAACTCTCTGGGAGAGTTTCCTGTGACATAAGAACCTATGTGCTCAGTCGCTCAGTCGTGTCTGCCTCTTTGCAGCCCCGTGGACTATAGCCTGCCAGGCTCCTCTGCCATGTTTCCTGACTGTGCTACAGCTGTGGTTTGGAAGAGGCTGTTATGGGCGCAACCTACAAAAAAAAAACAGAACGAATTGTGAAATACTCGTGTGTTGGATGGCAGTAAATAAGATGAGGTCTGAGGAGTCAGGTCCATCGTTCCCTATTCTTGGAGGCATTTTGAGGTGTAGTTGCCCTTCTGTTGCCTTTTCCCCTGTGTCATCATACATCTACAGCCAATAATGGATCACAGAATCATTGGACAGTAGAGCTGGAAAGGCGTTTAGAGATAAGGCCCAAAGGTTAAACAATTTATCAGATATATATATATATATATATATATATATATAAGAAACTATTCCAAGCCCTTTTCCTCCCTTTCCTTTTCCAGGAGACTACTCTGGGCTGCCAGAACACTGTATCAAACCTGCTACCTATCTTAGGGCCTATCTTTCTGGTGGAATGTTGAAGGCCCTGGCAGAAATGGTCTTCCAGAAACAGAGGAAACTAAAATTTTATTTGTTTACTCTTGAGAGCATGATGATAAAACCGACTGAGGTAAACTGTAACCTCAGAATGAGATTGGATTTAAATTTATAGCAATAAGTATGATCCATCCCTCCAGCTATCTATGTGATTGCAATATGTATGTTCATCCACTGAAACTGTTTGCTAGGTACCAACAAAGTGCCGGGTACTGCAGATGTACAAGTCAATCAAATGCTTTCTGTCCTGATGGAACTCCCAGTAGCAATTAGAGGAAGACATATGGGGAAACAAACAAAAAAAGGAGTAGGTTTTTTTTTTTTTTTTTTTTTTTAGTACTATTAGGTTACAAAGAAGAGAGGTCATTTCTACCTGAGGGGATAAAGAATAGGGTCAAGAAAGGCACTGTGGGAAAAGCAGACCGAAGCTAAGTCTCAGAAATGAAGTAGGGTGTCCAGGCTGCTTCAGGCAGAGGACACACTGANGTTTTTTTTTTTTTTTTTTTTTTTTTTAGTACTATTAGGTTACAAAGAAGAGAGGTCATTTCTACCTGAGGGGATAAAGAATAGGGTCAAGAAAGGCACTGTGGGAAAAGCAGACCGAAGCTAAGTCTCAGAAATGAAGTAGGGTGTCCAGGCTGCTTCAGGCAGAGGACACACTGAGCTGAGACACAGAAGCATGAAACAGCATGAGGATTCAAGGAACTGAATGTAATTTGTAATGAGCAAAAGGTTCAAGGGAGACTTAGCAAGAGAAGAGGTTGGATGGAAAGATAGGTTCAATGTAAGCACTTTATAGAATACTTCTATTTAATTTCTGATTCAATTAATCAAAATTCCTTGGTCATTTATTGTGTGTAAGGCACCAAGTACATCACGGAAGATTGATCAGGATGTGTTGCAAGCACTTTGCAGACATGACAGTCTTTACCCTCAAGCTTTCCTGTGGCCAAAGGGAAATAGTGACTGCTTTTCATATATTTGTGTCAGTTTCTTGACATGGTCAATGAAGACTGATATGAGGGCAGTGGGATTTTCACAGAAGCATTCCATGTTGTCAAGAGCCTCTGGGACTTTCTCAACTGCGAAAAAGAAAACTGGAAAATTTGGAAGACATGGTGTCCGCAGAGGGGGACCTCTGGTCAGTTACTGGAAGGAATGGGGAAAGGGCACAGGAATGAGAGCCTCTCTACTCCTCTCCCTCAATCCTGCTACACACTCATCATTTCACAGAACAGAAATGAGTTATCAGTTCAGTGCTTCAGAGTAAATAATTTCTTTTCCTGGCAATGCACAAAGAGTATTGGAATTTTCCCACTATTTTTAGGGTATTGAGGATTTTCAGGATGTGGACAACTTTGAGGTGGAGGAATTAACAGCTTCATATTTTCAGTTAATATAAGAAATCAGGAAGCTTTGTTCATTCAGGCTATGCACCGTGTGCATAGTTGAGAATCAGCAGAAATCCTCGCATTTGCAAATACTTTGTGCTATGAAAAGTAATTTTTAAAAAGCCACCTGTATATGTGTGTGTGTATATATATATATTTAAAGACATGAAGGTTTTGATACTTTTTTACAAAAATTACAAGAGAAAATATCTGTACAAACCATGTGTTTTAAATAGCATTTTGTTCTATACAAGCTGTTGTTGACGTGAGGTGAAGTACTGGTTTGCAGACTCCATCCCATTGTACCCAAATGAATTTTCCGTGTTTGTCTTCCCTGAACACCCCTAAATGATCATATTTGATGTAACAAGCATGTTAGAATGTTGGGTCACACTAACCATTTCTGCTTTTTGTCTTGTCCTTCTGAGTTCCCTTAGCTTCTGTACTCAGTCCCCTTTGCAACCTGGTTTCTCTTCCAGATGCAAGGGGTGACGTGCTGCATCTCACTAGTTGTACTGACATCATCTTGGTGAACTAAAAACCAAATGTGGACATTTGTAAACTCAGTGCACTGTTTCTAGAGAGAGATTAAATTCCTTTTATTAAATCTGAAAGTACTGTGATGCTTCAATGAGTGGGGAGTGAGCAATCTTGTGAGATAAAGACTCTCAATATTATCATTCCTATTTTAAAGATGAGAAAAAGAATGAAGACACTGCCCAAAGTCAACAGTTATGTTTCAGTTCAGTCACTCAGTTGTGTCTGACTCTTTGCAACCCCATGAATTGCAGCACGCCAGGCCTCCCTGTCCATCACCAACTCCCAGAGTTCACTCAAACTCACGTCTATTGAGTCAGTGATGCCATCCAACCATCTCATCCTCTGTCGTCCCCTTCTCCTCCTGCCCCTAATCCCTTCCAGCATTAGAGTCTTTTCCAATGAGTCAACTCTTCGCATGGGGTGGCCAAAGTACTAGAGTTTATCCTTCCAATGAACACCCAGGACTGATATCCTTCAGAATGGACTGGTTAGATCTCGCAGTCCAAGGGACTCTCAAGGGTCTTCTCCAACACCACAGGTCAAAAGCATCAATTCTTTGGCATTCAGCTTTCTTCACAGTCCAACTCTCACATCCATACATGACCACTGGAAAAACCATAGCCTTGACTAGATGGACCTTTTTTGGCAAAGTTATGTTTAGTGCCCCCAAAATACATGTAGCACATGTGGTATTCTCTGCCTCAATTTTCCTTCTCTCTCTCTTCATCTGGCTTAACTCCTATTTGTCCTGAGTTCTATGCTTAGGGAGTCTTCTCTGTTCTCTCAGACTCAGACCTAACTCGTAGGGTTAGGTAACTCTGCTTCCACAACAAATTTTGCCTACTTGTTTTCCAATGCTTTGCCTCTCACCCCCAAGCCAATGAGGCTGTTTTTACCAAGGTGACCCAGGATCTCCTTAATTATAAACCTTGGAAATACTTTCAATCCTTTTCTTCCTTGACCTAGAAGCAGCATATAACACTGTTGGCTCTCCTGTCTTAAAATACTCTTATTTTGGTTTCCATGATACCATACTCCTGATTTTTCCCCTACCTTTCTGGCTTCATCTCAGTCTCCATTGTGAGTTTCATTCTTCTAATCTTTCCATTTTACAATCCAGTCTACAATATTGTAGACAGAGTGATCTTTCTAGAATGCAATAGAGCTTGTCTCCAACACCACTTTCTACTTTCCTGCTTAAAGTCCTTCATCTGTTTTCCTTGCATTTAAATCCAACAGCCTTGGGTTTTAACCCAAACTCCTTAACATGAGTTATAAGGTCCTTCATGATTAGTCTTGTACCTCTTCTCCAACCTCATTACTACATTCTCAACTTTTTTTTTTTTTTTCTGTATTATAACCAGAAAGTTCTGAGCCCTCTGTCTGGAACATTTTCTTCAGGAAGACTTAACTTAGTGTCCCCTAGACTGGATTAGGAGCCACTGCATGAGCTTCCATAGTATTCTGTGCTTCCCCTATTTATAAATTTGATGCCTACATTATAATTGCATGTATGCTCTTTGACTGCCATCACTGTATTCCCAGCAGATGACACACAGTGGATGCTCAGTAAATTATGCTAACTGCACATGACACACAGTGGATGCTCAGTAAATTATGCTAACCTCAGACACATTAGACACATAGACCATGCTCTTTCAACTTACTTTACTATGGGTTTCATACCCCCAAGCCTGAAATTACCTTACAGCTTGATTGGAGTTGGGTGTCCTTTAAATTTTCTCAGCACTTTTTGATATTTGCCATGTCGCCAGATGCCCAGATTAATCAATTGTTATAATTTTTATAATTTCACTCTTGGAAAATAACCCTGTGGTAATTATCCAATGTCTCTAAATACTTAACTCTAATTATTACCACCTCAAGACTGTTGTGAAAATTCAAAGAAAGGGTACTTGTAAACACACTCAGCCTAGGGGCTGACATTTGTTAAGTGATTCCCTTTTCTTTTTTAGACAAGTCCCTTGTTACCACCCACATCCAGTGTTTTTTTTAATAAGATG
The DNA here is from genome assembly GCA_006410675.1 of Oreotragus oreotragus. NCBI lineage: Eukaryota > Metazoa > Chordata > Mammalia > Artiodactyla > Bovidae > Oreotragus > Oreotragus oreotragus. The sequence goes on along the minus strand of SJYX01007603.1, from coordinate 130,599 downwards.
CTTTATAGCAATTTGGAGTTTGAAAAGTATTTTTCAATTTCCAAGACATTTTTTATCCTTGCAATAGTTCTGCCAGATGTGTAACATTACTATGCTCACTTTAAAGAAACCTGAGGTCCGAAAAGTTTAATCAGTTCACCTTTGGTCACAGTGAATCACTGTCACACGAGGGATTATTTTAACACAAATCTCCAGTGACACTCCCCCCACCCCCACCCCCCGCCCCAGTACCATTCTTCATTCTGTTATCAATACTTTTTCGGGGAGAAAAGTAGTAACGGCAAGATTGGGAATGAGATTCAGGGATCACGCTAGGGGTCAGACACGACTGAGCAACTTCACTTTCACTTTCACGCATTGGAGAAGGAAATGGCAACCCACTCCAGTGTTCTTGTCTGGAGAATCCCAGGGACGGGGGAGCCTGGTGGGCTGCCGTCTATGAGGTCGCACAGAGTCGGACACGACTGAAGCGACTTAGCAGCAGCAGCCTGAAGACAGAATAGTGCTATAGTCGCGCGTGCTCAGTCGCGTCTGACTCTCGCAGGCCCTCAAAATGATGCCATTTCAGCACTGTCTCTAGAAACAATTCCGTTTTCCATCTGGCTGGAACTTAGATGAGCTAAAGCAGGTTTCTAATAATTAAGAGTTTGGTTGCCCTTGGCCTAATCAAGGAGGAAAAATTTTTCCCCAGCCGAGAAAACATTCGCAGTCAACCACTTAGGCCTGAAAACACAAGAGCTTCCTGGACAGTAGTTCAGAGTCCTGTCTCAAACTGCGGAGAAAAAATAAACACCAACACACAGGTCCACTGTGGAAGATTTTGGCTGAATTGGTTTGGAACCAGTATTTTTTAGGTGCTCCGTCCGAGGCGATTCAATTGCGCGGGCAGAGTGGGATATCCAACATTCAAAACTTAACTCCTACTCACAACAACTCATCTAGAGACCGGTGAGGCAAAAAGGGGAAAAAGTGAGGTAGAAAGAGATAAAATGGAGAATAAGTGCGGGAGAGTTAGTTGCAAAAAAAAAAAAAAAAAGGCAAGCTCCACTGTGGATTTAGGGAAAGCGTCGCTGAGAAGTTTCTTGAACTGGTTTTTAAACAGCAGAGTTCAGTCGGAGCCAACGTTAGAGACGCGCCGCGCCGCGCTGCGTTCTCCCAAGAGGTCGGATCCTTTAAGCCTGTTTTACTGATGGGACGACCTAGGTTCAGAGGCGGTGAAAGGCCTATTTCGACTCCCACTGTTGGGTATCCTAATTGAAACTGAAGCCTGGGCCTCACGCTTTCGGCCTCAAGCCCCAAGGGGACACTGACGAACAGCCCTCAGCCTCTTCAAGTCGCAGGCCGAGGGGGCAGAGCTGACCGCCTCCGCCTCCGCCTCCGGGGGAAAGGGGCTTTATTCCGGCGGGAGGGGAGAAGTCGCCTGGTCCCATCTCCGGAAGCGGGAGGAGAGAGGGAGTCGCTCCGCGACGCACGATGACGTTTCCCAACGTCACTTCCTCGCGCCGCAGTAGACGTCAGTGTTGGGCGCCTTTAGTGGCGGTGCGGTTTGCTCTTAAAAGTTCGGTCTTGTCTCCGTTTTGCGAGCCATGGAGAGTGACTTTTACCTGCGTTACTACGTGGGGCACAAAGGCAAATTCGGCCACGAATTCCTGGAATTTGAGTTCCGGCCCGACGGTGAGAGAAGCCTCCCGGCTCCTCGGGAGCGAGAACTAGGCCTGGGGGCGGGAGAGTGGGGAGGCCGGGGATCCGGAATGTACAAAGAACTAGAGGAAGGGACCAAGGGTGTGAGGCGCCTTTTTGGAAGGAACGATCCTTGTCCGCCCCACTGATTCTTTCTGTCCGTGTGCTGGGGCTTCTGTTTAGTGACGATTTTGACCATATTGTTTTATTCAACAAACCTTTCTTGAGCACCTATCTGTGCCAGTCTCACTTCCACAATCTGGGGTGTAGGAGTGAACGATAAACAAGCTTCCTGTCTCGTGGAGCTTGTATTCTTTTACTGGGAGGTCGTAAGCAAAAAATACCCCAGATAGTGTTGAGTGGTCAGAAAATAAAATGATGGAACAATTGCTGATGGGCCGCTTTTAGGAAGGACTCGCTGAAGAGCCGATGTTCGAGCTGAGCTCTGATTGACAAAGAAGGAGCCAGCTCGGGAAAAGAACATTCTAGGCAGAGATGAGCTCGGCATGTTTCAGGTGGCCATTGTGGCTGAAGAGTAGTGAACTCCGGGGAGAATAGTAGGAGATGATGTCAATTAGATAGGCAGGGGCCACCCCATACAGTCTTGGTAAGTTTGGATTTTTTTTTTTTTCTAAGTGCAGCAGGAAGCAGTTGGAAAGTTTTAAGCAGAGGTGTAATCTGTTCTTGAGAAAGTATTGTAATTATTAGGTGCAGAATAGGCAAGAATGAAAACTACTTAACAGGAGATGGTTATAATTGTTAAGAAAAAAGGATGTTGGTTAGAACTAGAGTGATAGTAAAAGTAGAGAAAGATTTAGGATACAGTTGGAGGCAGAACCAATAGGACTTTGCCAATTGATAGGATTTGGTGAAGGATCAATATGGTGAAGGAAAAGGAGTGAAAGATGACAGAAAGCTTCCACTAAATGAAGGCATAAAGATGAACTTCTTGTAGTTCAGTTTCTAAGACTCTTTGGGACCCCATGAATGAACTGACAAGCCCAAATTGTGGAGAAAGTTTTGTTCACAATGATAAGACAGTGTATAAGGTGTTGTAGAAAGAAACAGAAAAGACTGGGAGCGGAAAGAAGGCACCTAACCCCTACGTCGTTTAAGGGTGAACTGTATTTTGATTAACTCCAGCTCTGTGTGAGAGGCTTGTTATAGGAATGAGGCTGGAAATGAGCTCAGCTTAGCAGGAAGCCTCATTGAGGATTTTGGACTTTATCAAGAAGGTAGTGGGGAGCCATTGTCAGTTTTAAAATGTCAATATTAGAGTGACCCAGCTGGATCCTTCTGTTACTGTTTCACTCTGTCCATCTATGGAGAATGAACTGAATGGAGAGAGACTTGAGGCAGAGACAGTGCAGAAAGGCATCACTTATTTTGACTCTTTTTAGTGTGCCTTCTATAGGGAAAAACTTATCTCCTCTATTTCCTTTTATCTTCTTCATATCCACCATATATACCCAAATCAGCCTGTTTGATGAACAATGTCACAGAGGGCCTTGTATACCAAAAATGCTCTATAATAAAACCACAGCTTTTCTATCATGTTTAGAAAAGGAATAGATCCGTGTTTCACAGTCATATGTTAATATATGTAAAAATCATTTTATAGTTTTCAGAAACTTTCACAATTCTTTTGAGCCTCTGAAGGCTCTGTGTGCAGGTAGGTTATCAATCACTCCTATTTTCAGCTGAGGACATTAACCTGCTGAGATATGATTTGCCAGTCACAAAAGGGTCTGTTCTTTTATCACACCTGAGCTGCCTTTTGCAAGAATTGTAAATCATTGTCAGCTGTATTTTTGGCTAGAAGGTTATTTAATAGTGTTCACTGGGAAAAAAAATACATAACTTAAAGTTTGAGAATTGTTTTATTTAGTGGAAACACTGGGGACTTAAGCTTGGGAGATAGGTTGTCAGATAGCTTTGAGGGACTATTCTGAAGAGGTGAGGGATGAGCCAGGATATATAGGAGCTTTTAGAGGGGGAAAAAACCCCAAAACAAACAAGAAACAGGTAGAACATCTAAAGGTTAATCAAATACCAGACATCTAAAGTTAATGAAGTTAGCATTTTTCTTTGTATGGGAGGATGCTAGGCTCTTTGAAATCATTCCTTTGGTATTCACCTTAACTGTCCAGGGCCAGTATCCTGTTTTCAACATCCTGAATCCCCTCAGAGTGCACCTGTGGGGAAGGGGCTGGGGGTGGTGTGGCTGCAGTGGCTGATGGCTTATTGGCTGCAACATCCTTTGTTTACTGACAAGGCAGGTGACATTTTTTTGTTCACCAAAGCCTAAGGTGAAAAACTGAAAAGACTAGTATTGCTGAAACACCAGAGGTGTAAATACTAAAACTATTAGGCACTTTGAAGAGTAAGTTAAGATACATTTTAAGCAATAGCTGGTAGTCTTGGCAGGCTAATGATGCTTTCTTTATGTTTTTATTCTATATTGAATTTGTTTTTTGTCCCTCACAGGGAAATTGAGATATGCCAACAACAGCAATTACAAAAATGATGTCATGATCAGAAAAGAGGTAATGAATCTTCTGAGGGCCTTTCATTCACTACCATTTAGCCTTGTGTCCTGTTTTTATTCTTTCTGGGAGTAATGAAAGTGAAGGCACTCAGTCGTGTCCGACTCTTTGCGACCCCATGGACTGTAGCCTACCAGGCTCCTCCATCTGTGGGATTTTCCAGGCAAGAGTACTGGAGGGGGTTGCCATTTCCTTCTCCAGGGGATCTTCCTGACCCAGGATCAAACCCAGGCCTCCTGCATTGCAACTGCCGGCAGACGCTTTACCGTCTGAGCCACCAGGGAAGTCCAATCTGGGAGTAATATTGAAAGATAAAGAATAGGAAAGTATAAATGTCTCTGTAGACGGCTTCTAAAGTTTTTCTCAAATCTTTTAGTTTATTTTTTCTTTAATAGTGATGAGTTAATAACTGGTAATCATTGAAGTCTTGCAGATCTTGGTTTTGAGTCTTGAATCTTTTACTAACATGTGACCTTGGGAAAATTTCCTGGTTGAGCTTGATAAGTCTCAGTTGCTTCATCTGAAAAAATAGAAAACATACCCGCCACTAACTTAGTGTTTGATATATTCTTTGGTGATGGTTGTTCAGTTGCTAAGGCATATCTGACTTTGCAACCCCATAGACTGCAGTACACCAGGCTTCCCTGTCCTTCATTATCTCCCAGAGTTTGCTCAAAGTCATGTCCGTTTAGTTGGTAATGTCCTCTAACTATCTCATCCTCTGTTGGCCCCTTCTCCTCCTGCCCTCAATCTTTCCCAGCATCAGAATCTTTACCAATGAGTTGGCTCTTTGCATCAGGTGGCCAAAGTATTGGAATTTCAGCTTCAGGATCAGTCCTGCCAATGAATATTCAAGACTGATTTCCTTTATGATTGACTAGTTTGATCTTGCTATCCAAGGGACTCAAGTCTCCAGCACCCAGTTCAAAATCATCAATTCTTTGGCGCTCAGCCTTCATTATAGTTCGGCTCTCTCATCCGTATATAACTACTGGAAAAAAAACAAATGTAGCTTTGTTTATATGGACCTTTGTCAGCAAAGTGATGTCTCTGCTTTTTAATATGCTGTCTAGGTGAGAGGAGAAGGGGACAACAGATGGCATCATCGACTCAATGGAGTCCTGGCGTGCTGCGGTCCATGGGGTCGCAAAGACTCAGACACGACTGAGCGACTGCACTGAGCTAGATTTGTCATAGCGTTTCTTCTGGGGAGCAAGTGTCTTTTAACTTTATGGCTGCAGTCACTAGTGATTTTGGAGTCCAAAAAATAGTCTGTCACTGTTTCCATTTTTTCCCCATGTGTTTGCCATGAAGTGATGGGACCAGAGGCCATGATCTTAGTTTTTTGAATGTTGAGTTTTAAGCCAGCTTTTTCACTCTCCTCTTTCACCTTCATCAAGAGGCTCTTTAGTTCCTCTTCACTTTCTGCCATTAGGGTGGTATCATCTGCATTCCCTGGTACCTAGCACTCAATAGAGCTCTTTTAATTTGCATTTGAGTAGGCAAAAGGGAGTGTGGGAAAGCACTTAAATTAACATCATTGAATGCATGTTAGATTCTAGTCATGACACTAGGTACTACATCTGCAGTCCTATTTTAACCCCTATTGTAAGTCTCTATGATGGGTGGTGTTACATATCCTTTACAGATAAGACATTGAAGACCTATATATCAATTATGGGGCTTGTTCAAAGTTACCCTTCCTAGTAAGAAACTGAGCAGGAATTTAGACCTCTGCCTGCCTTTGTGAAGTCCGTGTTTGGTGTGATTTCTGCCACACCATTGAACTTCATTAAAGCCATTCTTTCCTTTTAACTGCTTTGTCACATTTGAAAATGTCTTAATACTATATTTTCATACTGTAATATTTAATTAGTGATCAGTATTAAGCTTACCCATACATGTCAGCATCTTTTTTAAAAATGTAAAATGTAAAAGACATGTGTCTGCTCTTCAGAAGCATGTAATTTAGTTTAAAATAACCTGAGTTACTCACAGATCTTTCTTTGGGGCTCAGGTGTGCAGGTAGGTAAGGAGTAGGTCCATATGAACAGGATGTACCAAGAAACAGAAACAACTAGATGTGGGATTGAGGTGTAGTCATTGGACTCTTCTGACCCTGCCATCCTCTTAGCATGCTGAAGTCAACCTGGAATGTCTTCACATTTACAGAGGTGCCAGAAATAAATCTTCATTAGTCTTTTTTTTTTTTTTTAAATCTTTCATCATTATCTGAGTCAGAATGCTGCTTAGAGATACAATTTAAATTCTGTTTTTAACTTGCTTTCAGGCTTATGTGCATAAAAGTGTGATGGAGGAACTGAAGAGAATAATTGATGACAGTGAGATTACCAAAGAGGATGATGCTTTGTGGCCTCCTCCTGACCGAGTGGGCCGGCAGGTGAGTGTGTTAGCAGCCACCCACAGTGCAGAAATCTTACAGACAAGATAAAGCTTCCTGCTCTGTGTATGACACTGAGTGTGCTCAGTATGTGTGTGTGTTCTGGAGCCCTGCCCTGAGCAGGTCACCAGCACCTGGGTCTAAGGCAGCACGAAGCTCACACGGAGGACCAGGGACAGCAGGTGGAGCTGCGGACCACCTGGAGGCCAGCCCTGAATTTCTTCTTCTGGTCCCCCTCCCGCTTCTTGAGAGTATTTGCCACCCACGTTTCTTACTGAGTAACCACTATGGACAAAACATAGTGAAGATAGCAAGATAAATAAAACACAGTCATGTCAACAATGTAATGGAAAGTCATGCCAGCAACTAAGTCTATCTGTTTAAATTTCTGGCTTAGATAGTTATTCCGAAAACATTGTGGTAATTAAAAAATAAAAGCCACTGTCGTAGTTGTCCAGATTAATAGGAAAGATGCTTCTTTCTACTTTAATGCTGCCTTCCAACTTCTGATTGATTTCATTGTCTCTTCTTTTGTCCTGTAGAGCCCATTTTTTCTTTCCTGGCGTGACAGTAATCTTTTAAAATGTAAATTTGTTAATATATTCCACTGATTTTAAACTCTGGCTTCCCACCGCATTTAAAATAAAATCCGATTTCCCAGCTTACCTTCTACCATTTTCGCCATCTCTCACTGGGTTTAAATCTCACTGGTCTTATTTCTGTTACTCAGATTCACCTAGGTGCTTCTTAGTTTAGAACCTTTGCATCTGCTACATATTGCCTGGAACATTCTATCTGAGACTGTCTTTATTATTGAGGTCTTCAAATGTCACTTCTTCAGTGATGTCTTAAGAGCCTATCTAATTTAAAATGCCTTTTCTTATCACTTAAATAAGATTGGTTTTTGTCTTCATAGCATTTATCATTGTCTGAAATCGTCTTGTTTGGTTTTCCTTATGCATGATGATGAATATTCTCAAGCATCTAAAAGTAATGAACTTGATCTACATATAAAAACTTTGTCGAAAATAAAAACCAAAATAAATTAACAAACCAACTGGAACCATATAGATACAAAAAACAGAGCAGTGGTTATTAGAGGGAAGGGGCTGGGTGTGCAAAATTTGTAAAGGGAATCAACTGTATGGTGACAGAAACTTAAATTTTTGGTGGTTAGCCCAGTATAATACAGAAGTAGAAATAGAATATTGTACTTAATGTAACAAACCAATTTTAACTCACTATGGAGATTCCCTGGTGATCAGTGGTTAGGACTTGGCGTTTTCACTACCGAGATCGCACAAGCCATGCCCTGTGGCCAAAAACAGAAAACTGCAATGTAATCTAAACCCATGAGTGGAAAGAATACATTCCAACTTCTGGGCATGCAGGAAGAATAGAGTGGCAGGTGGGTCTAAACTGTAATGTTTCTTGAAAAAGAAATCTGACACAAGTACAACAAAATATTAACATTTCAAGTCTGAATGTTAAGAAGTAGAACTCCGGGGACTTCCCCTGTGGTCCAGTGGCTAACACTCCATGCTTCCAATTCAGGGGGCCCCGGGTTCGGTCTCTGCTTAGGGACCTAGATCCCACATGCCTCAACTAAAGATCTTGCGTGAAGACCAGCACAGCCAAATAAATTAATTAAATGAATATTTTTTAAGAAGAAAAGAAGTAGAACTCAATACGTTATAAGCTCCACAAGGGCAGAAATCTTTGGTTTTGCTGATCTGTCCCATAGACCGCCCCCTCCTATTCCCCTCCCAATAGATTTTTTTTTTTTAAATTGTGGTACTTCTTTCATTCTTTAGAAATTCAGGCCCAAGGGCATACAACTAGTAAGTGAGAAAGCTGGGATTAACTCAAGGTCTGGAATTCCTTTCCTTGTCGCATGTTGCCCTTAAATGTTAGATTCTTGGTATTTGTAAAACAGATTATACATGTTACTCCACATTGTTAACAATGAAAACTCCTATATGAAACACAATGTAAATTCTTCCAAATGTGGAGCCTCACAGACACAACTAAGTATAAGCTACTCAAGCACTAAACCAGTATTTAGGTCATACCATTTATTTCTTTGTTTCTGGTACCCAGTACAGTCTAGGCAGGGAAGGTAATGGCACCCCCCCACACCAGTACTCTTGCCTGGAAATCCAATGGACAGAGTAGCCTGGTGGGTTGCAGTCCATGGGGTCGCTAACAGTCGGACAGACTGAGCGACTTCACTTTCAGTTTTCTCTTTCATGCATTGGAGAAGGGAATGGCAACCCACTCCAGTATTCTTGCCTGGAGAATCCCAGGGATAGGGGAGCCTGGTGGGCTGCCGTCTATGGGGTCACACAGAGTCGGACACAACTGAAGTGACAGCAGTAGCAGCAGCAGTACAGTCTAGGGCTCAGGTTGGTCTTGGTAATATGGCCATCTGTATTAGAGTTCATGTGATTTGGAAGATGATGAACCCTTCTCCTGTGTGATGAAAAACCAATTTGGATTGATATTTCTTTCAATGTTTCTAGGAGCTTGAAATTGTCATTGGAGACGAACACATTTCTTTCACAACATCAAAGATTGGTTCCCTTATTGATGTCAATCAATCCAAGTAAGTACACATGATCCTTATTCCAGATATGTCTGTTTTCGAGCATGCTGATACGAAACCCATAATCAAATTGAGACTGTTATGGTAAGGTGATAATCTGGTACAAATCTAAGAACTGGCCAGCTTTGTCCCCATCAATAAAGGGACTCCCAAATTATCTTCAAGGGCTTGCTCCTTTTGCTTTTGGTGTTTTAGTCAGTCATTGTCAGTGAGCGCTTCTCAGTGATAACACCCACAGAGTAATGCCCTAGGAGCAGCCAAAGTGGGAGAGTCTGGCCAAAACACAAAAAACAACTACTGGGAAAACCTATGACATCAGTGAGTCTGGATACCTTCCTCAGTGTCGGTTGTCCATACTACACATCTTAAAGCCTGACTTTAGTGAAACTTGAAATCATTTAGAATATAAATTTTAAAATTTGTTTTTTGTCAGGGTAAATTATTGAGACATGAATCTGTATACACAGAATCATGAGAATTTGGCAACCTCTTTGTCTCTTGTGCTTTGAGGATTTGGGATTAGATACAGTTCACTTTCAGTACATGTTGGGCATAGTTGTCTTCCTATGAACAATCTCCCTGTTCTTACCCAGTTATTGCTATAGTGAGGTTGAGTGAGTCTCTTGGTCCTGCTTGGTCCTGCTTAGTACTACCTCTTTTAAAAAGGAAGTTTTCCTAATTCTGAAAGTAATATGTGCTTCCTGTCGAAAATATAGGAAATACAGAAAGGTAGAAAGGTGAAAATCACCCATAAAATTATCAGATAACCATTAATCTTAAAATATTTCTGTCTTTTTCCTGTGCTTTAAAAGATAAAGCACAAAAAATGAATTGAGATCAACAGTCTGTTACTTTAATCATGATTTTTTCCTACTTAATATAAGCATTTCCTTCTTAAAAAACCTTAATGTTTTAAATTACTTCTTAATATTCCATTTTAATGTATATAGACTTTTTCTTCTTTTTGGACATTTGGTTGTTTTCAAAGTTTTTTAATTCTGTAAATACCTCTTAGGAGGAATATCCTGGTACATAAATAATCTGGGTTATTAAATGGTATTTTTTGCTGAGTTTTTTCAGCTTTTTAAACATTGTTTTCCTCTTGCATTACAGGGATCCAGAAGGCTTACGAGTATTTTATTATCTTGTCCAGGACCTGAAGTGTTTGGTCTTCAGTCTTATTGGATTACACTTCAAGATTAAGCCCATCTAGATGGAACATTGGTGTGGACACAAGGGGGGTGGGTGTGCTGCTTTTAATTACCATTACCTAGACATTTTTGTGTATATCAGGGCAGTATTTTTTTTATAAACTATAAATGATTCTCTTTAATAAATACATAACAAAAAGCAAATTTTTTTTATTTTATAAAGACCTGAACATGTGAACTTGTCTCAAATTACTTTTTAACACTAGGTTCTTTTGTGAAGTATTGCCAAAAATCTAATCAACTCTGTACATATAACTACCAGTTTATAGGAAGTAAAAGATTAGAGAAACATGCTAAAAAATAACAGTGGAAATCCAATCAATAACCAGAGGAAACTCCGGGGTAGGTGATCTGATTTCTTAAAAAAAAAAAAAGCTGCAAACATAAATGGAGATGGAGTGGGAATGTTAAAGATTTGAGAGACATGTAATCACATAATCAGTGTTTGAACCCTGCTTGGATCATGATTCAGGAAATGTACAACTGCCATCAGAAAATTTAAACATTGGATATTTGGTATTAATGAAATACTAATTTTTGTAGGGAGTAAAGTGGTATGGTTGATATTTTTTTTTTTCATCTAGCTTTACTGAGGCATAATTGAGGTTGGAGGGTTGTTTGGGGTTTTTTACTGACTTTTGGCTGTGCTAGTCTGTTGCTGCTCGGGCTTTTCTCTAGTGGAGAGCAGGGCTACTCTTGTATCGCTGGGCTTCTCATTGTGCTGGTTTTCCTTGTGGAGAACAAACTCTAGGGCACAGGCTTAGGAGCTGTGTCACATGGGCTCAGTAGCTGTGACTCCTGGGCTCTAAGGCACAGGCTCAGTTCAGTTCAGTTCAGTCGCTCAGTTGTGTCTGACTCTGCGACCCCATGAATTGCAGCATGCCAGGCCTCCCTGTCCATCACCATCTCCCGGAGTTCACTCAGACTCACGGCCATCGAGTCCGTGATGCCATCCAGCCATCTCATCCTCGGTCGTCCCCTTCTCCCGCCCCCAATCCCTCCCAGCATCAGAGTCTTTTCCAATGAGTCAACTCTTCGCATGAGGTGGCCAAAGTACTGGAGTTTCAGCTTCAGTATCAGTCCTTCCAAAGACATTCCAGGGCTGATCTTCAGAATGGACTGGTTGGATCTCCTTGCAGTCCAAGGGACTCTCAGGAGTCTTCTCCAACACCACAGTTCAAAAGCATCGATTCTTCGGCGCTCAGCTTTCTTCCCAGTCCAACTCTCACATCCATACATGACCACAGGAAAAACCATAGCCTTGACTAGGCAGACCTTAGTTGGCAAAGTAATGTCTCTGCTTTTGAATATACTATCCAGGTTGGTCATATCTTTTCTTCCAAGGAGTAAGCGTCTTAATTTCATGGCTGCAGTCACCATCTGCAGTGATTTTGGAGCCCCCAAAAATAAAGTCTGACACTGTTTCACAGGCTCAGTAGCTGTGACTCCTGGGCTCCGGGGCACGGGCTCAGCGGCTGTGACTCCTGGGCTCCGGGGCACGGGCTCAGCGGCTGTGACTCCTGGGCTCGGGGGCACGGGCTCAGTAGCTGTGGTGCATGGCCTAGTTGCTCTGCAGCATGCTGGATCCCCAGACCAGGGTTCAAACCCATGTCTCCTGCATTGGCAGGTGGATTCTTTACCACTGAGCCACCAGGGAAGCTGGAAGTTGGAGTTTTTAAAATCACTTTTATAGATATATCTGAAACTATTTCACTATGGGGAAGTATACTTGGTTTAATATAAGGGATAAAGTGGCTAGTCTCAGAAAATCTTTCCAATAATTCATTTTAAAGTCAGAATTCTAACAGACATTTAAGAAGCGACCTAGTTGGTATATATAGTGTGGGGATTTTTTCAGCAGGTAGAACTGCAGGAAATTTTTCTTGCTGCTAGGTTGCATGGCTTCCTTAGGCAAACTGCTGACTGAACGGATAGTGGGCACGGTCTTGCTAAATCTCTTTTGATTGAGGGGAGGTGATAAAGCTAAGCTCAATATCCCTCAAGAGTGGCCAACTTGGGACAGGCCCCAAACACTCCTGAGCAAGTTTCCCCAGCACACACCGGCACGCCGTACTTTGACTCCAAAGATCACAGAGACAGACACACAACACCCGCAATTTCTCCCGGCGATCTTGATTCCAGCTTGTGTTTCTTCCATTCCAGCGTTTCTCATGATGTACTCTGCAAGGCTGTATATTGTCTCCCTGCCCTTTGTATATATGATATTAAATTCTATTAAACAATATCATGCGGTTGAGTCTAATTCTAAGTCTTTCCAAATAATTTAGAAAGGGAATACAAACATATAAACAATACTATCCATCTTTTGAGATAAGCATGCTAAAGGTTTCTTCTAAACCATGCTAGTGAAGTGAAAGTCGCTCAGTCATGTCCAACTCTTTGCAACCCCATGGACAGTCCATGGAATTCTCCAGGCCAAAATACTGGAGTGGGTAGCCTTTCCCTTCCCCAGGGGAATCTTCCCAACCCAGGGAAGATTTGGGATCGAACCCAAGTCTCCCGCATTGCAGGCAGATTCTTTACCAGCTGAGCCACCAGGGAAGCCTAAACCGTGTTAAGTTTTAAGAATACTACATTAAGAACAGAAAAGTGAGAAAGAAATCCTAGTAAGTAACCAGCAGCGGTAGAAAACAGAAAACAAAGGCTGCATAACAATCCAGAAAATTCAGTAAGAACAACCTTTATGTTCACCTTTCTCCTTAACTGTCTCTTAAAAATATTAACCCTCCCCAACATTTTAGCTTATATGTATCAAAAAGCCTCAGAGAAACCAGAAGAAAATCTGAGCACTCCAAAGCCAGCAGGAAACCAGTTACTTCAACAAGTGCTGCCCATCTCCTGTGAGCACCCATAGAAATAAAGATTCCTTAAAAAGTATGGAACACCACAGTCTGACAGCTGCCTGGGCTCTCCCTCCACGTTACCATCATCAGAAAGAATATTGCCCCATCCACTTTGATGTCAAAAGCTATTATTTAAGCTGTTACAAAAGTAACTGCAGTTTTGCACCTGTTGAACTTTGCCGTTTTGATATTGGAATCAATTCAGTTCAGTCCCTCAGTCATGTCAGACTCTTTGCAACCCCACGAACTGCAGCACACCAGGCTTCCCTGTCCATCACCAACTCCTGGAGCCTACTCAAACTCATGTCCATCGAGTCAGTGATGCCATCCAACCATCTCAGTCTCTATTGTCCCCTTCCCCTCCTGCCTTCAATCTTTCCCAGCATCAGGGTCTTTTCAAATGAGTCAGTTCTTCGCATCAGGTGGCCAAAGTACTGGAGTTTCAGCTTCAGCATCAGTCCTTCCAATGAATATTCAGGACTGATTTCCTTTAGGATTGACTGGTTTGATCTCTCTGTAGTCCAAGGGACTCTCAAGTCTTCTCAACACTACAGTTCAAAAGCATCAGTTCTTCGGCACTCAGCTTTCTTTGTGGTCCAACGCTCCTATTGGAAAAACCATAGCTTTACCTAGATGGACCTTTGTTGGCAAAGTAACGTCTCTGCTTTTTAATATGGTGCTAGGCTTATCATAGCTTTTCTCCCAAGGAGAAAGCACCTTCTAATTTCATGGCTGCAGTCACCATCTGTGATGCTTTTAGAGCCCCCCCAAACAATGTTTCCATTGTTTCCCCATCCATTTGCCATGAAGTGATGAGACCAGATGCCATGATCTTTTTCTGAAGGTTGAGTTTTAAGCCAGCTTTTTTGCTCTCCTCTTTCACTTTCATCAAGAGGCTCTTTAGTTCTNAGGGGCACGGGCTCAGTAGCTGTGGTGCATGGCCTAGTTGCTCTGCAGCATGCTGGATCCCCAGACCAGGGTTCAAACCCATGTCTCCTGCATTGGCAGGTGGATTCTTTACCACTGAGCCACCAGGGAAGCTGGAAGTTGGAGTTTTTAAAATCACTTTTATAGATATATCTGAAACTATTTCACTATGGGGAAGTATACTTGGTTTAATATAAGGGATAAAGTGGCTAGTCTCAGAAAATCTTTCCAATAATTCATTTTAAAGTCAGAATTCTAACAGACATTTAAGAAGCGACCTAGTTGGTATATATAGTGTGGGGATTTTTTCAGCAGGTAGAACTGCAGGAAATTTTTCTTGCTGCTAGGTTGCATGGCTTCCTTAGGCAAACTGCTGACTGAACGGATAGTGGGCACGGTCTTGCTAAATCTCTTTTGATTGAGGGGAGGTGATAAAGCTAAGCTCAATATCCCTCAAGAGTGGCCAACTTGGGACAGGCCCCAAACACTCCTGAGCAAGTTTCCCCAGCACACACCGGCACGCCGTACTTTGACTCCAAAGATCACAGAGACAGACACACAACACCCGCATGCCCCTACACGCCTCCTTCAAAGATCACAGGGTCCCAGGACTTCCCTGGTGGTCCAGCACCTGGCACCACAGGGGACATGAGTTAAATCTCTGATCTGGGAAGATTTCCACATGTTGCGGAGCGACTAAGCGCACGTGCCAACACTTTATGAGTCCTAGAGACTAGCTTCTGTTTGCTTCAACTAGAGAAAGCCCATCTGCAGCAATGAAGACCCAGCACAGCCAAAAATAAATACCGGGAAAAAAAAAAAGATCACAGGGTCCCATACACACACACACACACAGATCACAGGGTCCCAAACATAGACACACACACACACACCTACTTTGCCTCCTCCAAAAATCACAGGGCAAAAAAAAAGGAAAAAGGGCAGCAAGTTAGCTGCCGATCTGGGACTTGAGACGTCGGGGTTCTGTCTGCAGTGCACCTTCTGCTATTGAAGGGTACCTGGCGGCAATCAGGTAAGTTTGTGACAAAGTAGACATCATAAAGAGTCGCTCCAAATTTTAAACAATCTAGACCTCAGGAGGCTATAAAAGCCTCAAACACAGGCTGTTCTTTGTAATGCTTACAGCTCCTGTATGGTCTCAGAGAAGCCCTGGACAAAAACACGGGTTGAGTGAATGTATGTATGCTAGAGCAAACCGGGAATCGAGAAGAGTAAGCTGAAGGGGAGTGCCCAGTCTTGGGACCACCGGAAGGACATGCACACGAGATAACCCTCCGAAAGGTCCCCTGGGTAAAGAGGGACGAGCAGTTTAAAGAAGGGTGCTGCTGCTGCTGCTAAGTCACTTCAGTCGTGTCCGACTCTGTGTGACCCCATAGACGGCAGCCCACCAGGCTCCCCCATCCCTGGGATTCTCCAGGCAAGAATACTACCGTCTCCCAAATCTGCGAAGCCGGCCCTGGGCAGCGTGAACTGACGTGATCTAAGATGCCTCGGCGGGAGGGCAGGGAGCCGGGGCGAGGTTGGGTGAAAGAAGGCAGAATAGTGAGGACCCGGCAGAGGTTTCGGGCAGAACTGTCTTGTTTGGTGCGACGTCCCTCAAACTGACTTGCCGTTCAGTAAATATCTAATTACCGATTGCCGGAGGGAGCCTTCCGCGGGCCTGAACACCGGCTACTAGCGGTTTCAGACTGTCTCCACAAGACGGCTTTGCCTAAAAGACCAGGTGCAGTGGGAAGGCAGCGGCCCGCGGACACCCGCCTCCAGGCCCCGCCCAGAGCCGCACCGAGGGTGCGCAGGCAGCGCCCGCCGTTTACGACGAGCCGCAAAGCAGTGACCGCAGCAAGCGCTGGGTGGGCCGGGCTGCTATGGGGGTAAGTGGAAGCGAGCCGCCGACAGGGCAGGAGCGGGGAGGTGGCCAGAACCTAGGAGGCAGGAGATCGCGCCACGAGGGACCGAGGAGAGTGGGCTTGTGCTGAGAAGGAGCCGGGAGGCAAAGCTCGTGCGGGAAGGGAGGCGAGGGGCGGGGCAGGGGCTGCGCAGGCGCTGTTGACGCAGTCGCCATGGCGCCCCTTCTCTCAGAAAATCGCGCTGCAGCTCAAAGCCACGCTGGAGAATGTCACCAACCTCCGGCCAGTGGGCGAAGACTTCCGGTGGTACCTGAAGGTAAGGCTGGAGGGGCGGGGCTCTAGACGTCTAGGCGGCAGGCGCTTCCGGGCTCTGGTGGGGGCGCCAAGGCCTGGCTCGCGTCAAACTTTCCCATCCTGATCTCGGTAGTGAACAGGAGCTTTCTCTCGGGCAAGATGAGACATGCTTATTAAATGTTCACTTTTCTTCTGGGTAGAATTTTATGTTTTCTTTTTAAAAGTTTATTGATTAATTCTTAATTAGCAGTGTCTTGAAGTTCCTTTTGTAATTTTTCCCTCCGTTAAATATTTCATGGTACGTAAACAAACACTAAATGAAAGACTACTTGCAGGGATCTTGTGATTATTTAGTAAGAATAAATTCACCTCTTTTCTTGATTAGGTTTTATTTTTGTGCGGGGCTCCACCCTTACTTCCCCAACCCATATTTGTAAATCTGGTACCCTAGTGGCATGGTCTACAGAGGTCCTCGCCTTATTTGAGCAGTTGAGGCCCTTCACTTTCCCACATTCCGGAGCTTCTCATCTGTTTTCCTTCTTGTCTAAATCCCACTATCCTTCAGTACCTGGAAAAATCCCTTTTTCAGGAAGCCTTCTGACCACGTTTATCTTCAAATTTTTTGAAGCCCGAGTGCCAGGTCTTACTCAGTGGGCCCCCGTCTATGGGGTCGCACAGAGTCAGACACGACTGAAGCGACTTAGCAGCAGCAGCTTCAAAAAGCAGAGTTTAGAGAAGACAAAGAAATAGAGTAGCAACAGAGTGATCAGTGTTTCTACCAGCAACCTCCAGGGCCTGTGAGAACACAGAGGAAGCTTCTAACTCAATGAGTGTTGTGGGGACTTTGAAGCCATTTCGGTACCACATGAGCCTTGAATCCGTAGCCAGACTGAGCGCTTCTTAGAGGAGGATGGGCCAGTCACCAGGAGAAACACTTTGCCTAGAGATTAGTCCTGTTGTGTCCTTAGATGGCTGATAAGATCATGAGCCTGCCCACCTCACCCCGTTCTTGCCCTTCCCTCAGCATCTGCCCAGCTGAGCCAACTGCTTTACTAATACTCTTTTCCCCTCCCCTCAAGATGAAATGTGGCAGCTGTGGTGAGATTTCAGAGAAGTGGCAGTACATTCGGCTGATGGTAACTGCTCCCCCACCACATATCCACACACAAACACGCACAGGTCTCTGGCGCTAAGCTCTCTGGCCTTTGGACCCCACTTTCTGTGGTTTGGGAGGGCAGGCGTGGTGTGATCAACACTGGGAACAATAGGCTCTGGGGTGTGAGGCAAGAGTTCAAAATCAAGGGGTAGTCCTTTTCTGTCTCAAGAAGCCTCCCCTGGATTCTTGTCCTGGCAAGTTCCTCACCTTGTCTGGGTCTTCATCTCTTTAACTGGATAATAAGTGGTAAGATTGGGTCTCCTGAGGACCCTTACATCTGACTGATATGTGACTAGAGGTTCTGTTTCCTGCTTGCCAGGACAGTGTGGCACTGAAGGGAGGCCGTGGCAGTGCCTCCATGGTCCAGAAGTGCAAGCTGTGTTCGAGGGAAAACTCCATTGGTAGGTAGGCCATGGATACTCCTCTGCCAGGCTGGCCCACAGCTTTCTGGTACCAGACTGAAAGCATGCTCGTGTTACCTGTGGGTGGACGCAGGCCTGAGGTGCCCAAGCCTCTATAGTAGACTCTTGCACAGAGCACCGTCTGGGCACCTGGTAGGGCCAGGATGTGGACTCAAATTGACTTTGTCTTCTCTTTTACATTTCAGAGATTTTGAGCAGCACCATCAAGTCTTACAACGTAAGTTTCCCACCGCAGTGGCAGGCATGGTGGGATTCGATCGAAGCTGGGAACCAGGAGGCCTGTGTTCTAGAGTTAGATCTGCACCAGAGTGACGAGCTGTGGGACTGACTGACTGCACATGCTAACTTGTTCGTTGATTCATGGTGTCAATCATTTATTCGCCTTACACTGACTGAATGCTTGGTAGGAAAAAGACTCATAACCAGGCTATTGTAGTGCTTTCTTAAAAGTGCTGGGCTGTGGGAGCTTACGTGACCTCTGACCCAACCTGGCCACTCAGTTTCCAACACTGGGAATACTTGCCTTGTCTATATCTTAGAGGACTAGTGAGCCTTCTCTGCATCCATGGGTGGGATAGTCCTTTGAATGGTTGCATCCATCCTTGCTATCTGATTTTATTAGACATTTCTTTATGTTACTGCATAGCGTATTAGTCCAGAAGTGAGGGGAGGGAATGTATGCTTTGGGTCTGTATTTAAAGAAGGGCAATTACTTGTCTTTATCCATTCCTTATTTGGTGTTTTTGGAAAATGCCTGCCTTATGCCAAACTCTCAGCTTTGTCCTGAAGTTAAAAAATCACATAAGGACTTGCCCTCAAGTAAATCATAATCTAGTGAAAGAGACAGACCAGGAAACAAAACTACACCAAGGACAGGCACTTGGTTGGCATGCAGGAAGTGTTTCTACAGTGAACAGTGAATGAACGAGAATGAATGTGTAGGTGTAGTCCCTGGGACGTGTGGACCCAAGGGTCAGGTAGGCACAAATTTTGGTTATACCACTCTACTCAGTGAGTATCCTCCACATGCATATCCCACTTCAAAGGTCTTAAGTCAGCCCCCGCCTTGACAACATGGCAGATGGTTACCAAAAGGCCACAGCTAAGTGTACCAAGGCCCTTGGTATGATCTGGACACGTTATACCTCAGTAGTATTCTCATAGTTTTTACTTTGATGATTTTATCTACCATTTATTGACCAATGTGTCGGGTCCTATGCTGGGCACTTTACACCTAGTTCAGAGTCTCACGATAAAGCTGTAGTGGGTTCCTCAGCTCCATCTGACAATCTCAGGGCCAGAAAGGAAGAGAGCAGAACTGTGTATGCACTCACATCCAGGCACCCAAACCTGAGAGTCCACATTCAGAAAGATCTCACGGTGAGCCAGTGGCAAGGTGGCCACCTTCCAGAGAGAGAAGAGTAGCTCCTGAGGCCCATTCTGGGCTCACAGGGGCCGTGGGATCATCCTGGATCATCCTCAAACTTCCTTTATAGGCTGAAGACAACGAGAAGTTCAAGACGATAGTCGAGTTTGAGTGTCGAGGACTTGAACCAGTGGATTTCCAGCCCCAGGTACCTGTCTTCCCAGGGAATCTGTATATTTGGGGAAGGTGTATACTGCAGGAAGTGACAGCAGAATTGTGCTTCCTGCAGACCGTGGAGCAGGAATTCGCCTTCCTAAGAAAAATCATTGTCATCTCTTAAACAGCTAATCTGTGTTGGACACCAAACTTGTTACTTTTAATGTTACCTCACTTCATCCTCACAGTAACCTTGTGAGGTTTATTCATCCACTTTTTCAGATGAGGTAAGAACTTCAGAGATTTTGTGACTTGCTCAGGGGAAGCAGTTAGTAAACACTGGAGCAGTAATTTGAACCCATATCAATCCAACTCCAGAGCCAGTGCTCATGGCACTAGATGTATGTAGCATTTTCACCTCACAACCCTTTGAGGTAGGCCAAAGAGATTATATTGTTATCTGCATTTCCTAAGTAAGAAAACTGAGGTCCAGAGAGGGAAGTGACATGCCTGGGGTCTTTCAGAAAACCAGGGGTGATGGAAGGGTTTACCCTACACCTCCTGCCTTCTAGGCCAGGGCTCTAATTTGGAGAAACCAGTCTTAGCCCCAGGGCAGCTGCTAGGCCCTGGGATCTCAGTATCCAGAAGATCTGGATACTTCCAGATCAGTATCCCACACTGCGTCTGTGTCCTGTGCCAGAGGGTTGTGAGATGGGTGAGCTCCCTGGCCAGGCCCACCTGCCACACTGGTGCCTTCCCCGCCGATTAACTGCTGCCTTCCTGTCACCTGCAGGCTGGGTTTGCTGCTGAGGGTGTGGAATCGGGGACAGTCTTCAGTGACATTAACCTACAGGAGAAGGTACGGGACTTGGCGGCCTTGTGGGGAGCTATACAGCACCTGGTGGGAATTATCCTTTTGGTGAACAAGGCTCTTCAGCGAGATGCTGGCTCCACACTTTTGTGCTTTCTGTTGGTGATTCCGGTTTTTACGATAACCCAACATGTAGTGCAAAAGCGCTACCTAGTGATCACATGCAGGAAGGCCGGGATGTGCCTTTTGGAGAAAATACATCTTAGATAAGCTTTGTTTAGGCGTGAGATACAGTGCTGTTGGCCATGAGTCCAGTCTTAATGAATCAGCTATATTCATAACACACACACATATATTATTTACATAAGGTGTTTTTAAACAGAAACATAACGTGAAACAAGATTATGTATTGATTGGTTGAAGAAAATATTGTGATCAGATGCCCCCAGGAACCTAACCTGTATTTCCCCTGGGAGCAGTGGGTTCAATATTCACTAATTCAGTGTTTGTGAGGACTTTATAGAACATTAACTACTGTGAATACCAAGAGTCAACTGGACTACTGGACAGGTTACTGCCTTGCAGATGAGGAAGGCTTGTGGTCAGGCCTCAGAAGAAGGAAGGACAAAAAATTCAATCTGCATAATGACAGTAACTGGATTTAATGAGCTCTCATATGTGCCTGTCACCATGCCAAGTACTTTTACATGTGTTAACTCATTTCTTTCAACGTTCACCATAAAATATACTGTTCCCTTTTTTAAAACAGTGGACAGAACCAAGACTCAGGAAAGCTAGGGACTTGAAAAAAAAATCACAAAGCCAGAGGAGCAAGAATTCAGACCTGAGCAGTCTTTCCGTGTCCTGGGTCAGACATGCTCCTGAAGTCTGAGTTAGAGCCTGAGCTGTGCCCTTAAGTCCCAGTTCTCTTCTCCCCACGCTGTCCCAGGCTGCCTGAGGCTAACACTGCCCTTCTCCCCACAGGACTGGACTGACTATGACGAGAAGGCTCAGGAGTCCGTGGGAATCTACGAGGTCGCCCACCAGTTTGTGAAGTGCTGAGCCCTCTTCCTGAACACTTGCCTCTAAGAACTGAAAAGGGACAATGCCCCAAGCAGAGGCTGGTCCCCTCTTCCCTCATCTCCTGGCAGTTGTCCAGGCCCTCACAGCCTGCACGCTCGGCTCTGCCGCAGCTTCCCGAGCCCCGCCAGTAAAGTTCCTATCTGTGCTACACTGCTGGGTGAATGGCTACTCCACTCCTTCCACCCCTCTCCATGCTGGAGGGCTCTGATGGCCTCTTGGCACCTTCCCGCAGTACAGAATCATAGCCTGATCCAGCTAGCAAAACAGGAGCACAGACTCCCAAGGGCTCTCAACCGCCTGGGGAGTGCACAGGCCAAGCCAAGGGACCAGAGGTGTGAAGTCATTGGTACAGAGGGCAGCTGAGCCTGTGGAATGATGCCACACCCAGCAGTCCTGACCCAAAACATCACATTGACCAGCTTGACCCTCAGGTAAACCCAGGCGTTTCTGTCGCTGCATGTTCCAGGGTTCAGAGGGACTTTGGAGGTCAGTAGTTCTGTCCCAGCATGAATCGTCTCTAGTCCCTGCCAGCTGGCCACTGGGTCTCTGCTTGCTTGCTGTGATGGGGCAGGCCCCTCCCACCAGGGGAATCCCCGTGAAGGTTCTTCCCTGTACTGAGTCAGCCTCTTTGCTTCCTGCAGCTCCTCGTGGTCCTGGTCTGTCCCCTTTGTGGTCACACTTCTGTGTTCTTCTACCCCTGAACAGCCATGTGGAGGTGTGCAGACAACAGTCGTGGCCTCTTGTCTCATGGGCCTGCTTCCCTGGGCCTGCAGATCCTCTGCATGGTGGAGAGAGTGGTTCTGTGCATGGACAGGTCATTAGGGCAAGCTCATAGCTCCATACCGGAGACTGCCATTTGGCAAGGCTGTTACGAGAGGACTTATTCTTCAGTGTTCTGCTGGAGCCTGGGATTCTTTGGAAGTAAAAAGCTACTGTCTTCATTTTTCTGAGTGGCCCTCTAGGAGAGGGTCTGCCTACTCCAGGGCTAGTTGTGGGGCTCTAGGAAAGGGATCCCCACACGGCAGGAAAACCTGGCCATGTCTAAAGGTGGAGAAGAGATGCCTACCTGTGCCAGTCTGGCAGCTGTGTCACATGTCCTCTAGACCCCTCATGTTCTCAGTTCCTGGGCCTGTGCTTTCTGCCCCTGAGAGGGCAGGGCTCCTTTGGCCTCCCTCAGCCAGCATTTCTGCCAACCCCCACCCACTGGGAACAGTCTACTGCCTGGCCTGAAAGCAAGCGAGGAGCATCAGGCTGGGTAAATAATAGCCTTTCAGGGTTTATTCTCTGTACCAGCCAGTACGTGTTATAAAGACAACCACTAAAAGGGTCTCAAGGTTCTCTTTATGTTGTACATTATTTTCTCATCTTTAGGAGGTAGAGGAACACAAATAATCAGTAACAGATGGAAAGCTGAAGTCGATTATGTCAATAGATGCAAAAAAGTATTTGGTAAAATTCAACAACAAACCATAGACACCCTTAGCAAACTAGGAACAGAAAGAAACTACCCTCACCTCACAAATGATATCTATAGGAAACTCAGAGTAAATGAAATGTTTGAAGTACTCCATTCAAGATCGGGGTGAGATGAGGATATCTTGGATCATTCTTCATCATTGTCCCCACCCCCTAGCCTAGTAAGACTGAAAAGTACTAAGGTGAAAAGACCAAAAAGGAAGAAATATCTCACTTTTCACAGGTTGTGATTTTCCACTTAGCAAATCCAAAAACATAAACAGGCACTGGATGTAGGATCAGTATACAGAAATCAAATGCATTTCAGTACACTGGCAACATGCAGAACACAATTCAATACAAAAACACACCCACAGCAACCCAAGTATATCCCACCCCTAAAAGTAACTGGGAATTGAATCTCAAAATGCTCGTGACTGACAGATTGGCCAACATAGAGTAGAAAGAACTGAGCTCACCTCTTGCAAACATACCAAAATCACAACTATTGGTAGAACAACCATCACTGAAAAAGATGGGAAACTCCTGGGAAACATCTTCAACTAAAGATAAAGAGAAGGCGCCATAACAAGATAGGTAGGAGGGGCAGGCTCCCACAAGCTAGAGAATTACACTGCAGAAGTTCTCACAGGAGTTCCTGCACTGGGGAGATGTGTGTGCAGAGCATTTGACTTTGAAGGCCTGAGGGGCTTGGTTTCAGGAGTCCCACAAAATTGGGGAAACTCTTAAAAGTGAAGTGACAGTTGCTCAGTCCTGTCCGACTTTCAGCCCCAGGGACGACTAGCCCACCGGGCTTCTGTCCATGGGGTTCTCCAGGCAAGAAGACTGGAGTGAGCTGCCACTTCCTTCTCCGTGACTCTTAAAGGGCACACAATTTCACACTCTGGGACCCAGGGCAAAAGTACTAACTTGAAAAGAGCCTGGGCAAACCTACCAGCTGGTCTTGGAGTCTCCTGGGGATTGGAGGGGGGCAACTGCAGCACCCCTGGAAACAGATTAGTGGCAGCCATTCTTGGGAGCTGCTTCTACCACGTGGATGTTGGCGCTGCTGGGCACCCAAATTGTGGATTCCTTTCTCTAGCTCGTTATCACCAAGGTCTGGCCCCACACAACAGCCTCTAGGCACTACTGCTGGCACACAGGCCAAAGAACTAACTAGGAGGGGATGCAGCCCCAGCAGTCAGCACGCAGCCCTCTGAAGACCTCATGAGCCCACAGCGGCCTCTGGACACTACCCTACCCACTAGAGGGCCCAGCGCCCAGTTCCACCTACCTGTGGGAGGCACCAGTCCCAGAATCCCCTGGAACCCAGCCCTGCCTACCATGAAGCCTGCTCTAACCTTTCGGCCAGCCTCACCCACAAGAAGGCAGACACAAGAGGCAAGAAAACCATAATCCCACAGCCTCCTGACCCAGTTGGACCACAGGAGATCGCCCTGGGACCAGCTTGGCTCTGTCCACTAGCAGGTCAGCAAAACTTTGGGACATCTCAGACTCCATCCAGCTGTGTCAGGAATCCACCCTCCCCCCACCCCCCACCTCCGCCAG
>SJYX01007603.1:87095-105836 GCA_006410675.1 Oreotragus oreotragus | reverse complement strand
GCTCCATCCAGATGTGTCAGGAATCCACCCTCCCCCAACCCCCCACCTCCGCCAGTGATCTGACATCAGCTCTGGGATCCTGGTGCCTTGCACCTAGACTCCAAGACCCAGTTCTGCCTGCCAGTAGTCTGACACTAACCTCAGGACCTGGCTTCACCCACCAGTGGGCAGGCTACAGTCCTGGGGTTTTCTGGCCCATGGCTCCACCAGTGAGCCAGCACTAGCCCCAGGGCTACCTGGGGTTCTGTAGTCAGCTGCCTCGTGACATAGCCCTGCCAACAAAGAGCCTACAGCCTCCACATAAGGCAGGGCCTGGCAACATACTGGACTGGGGGCTACCCAAGCCTGCCAGACTGTCCTCATAGCCTGCCAAATGAAGGGCCCACACAGCCCTCATGGGGGAAACCTCAGAGCAGATAACTTGAGTGACAAGAGGGGAGTACTGCTGGGACACAGGACGTTTCCTACAGGAGACCTCTTCTCCAAGGTGTGGAAACAACTAACCTAACAGATACATAAACATACAAACAGCAATTTAAGCAAAGTGAGGTGACAAAGGAACAAGTTCAAGAAGAAGGATCAAGATAAAAGCTAAGGAGAATAAGTGAAGTGGAGATAGGCAGTCTACCCAAGAAGGGGTTCAGGATAGTGGTCATAAATACGCTCAAAGAACTAGGGAGAAGAATGGACATACAGAGTGAAAGAAGTTTTTAACAGAGTTAGAAGATATAAAGAACAACCAGAGATGAAAGACACAATAACTGAGATGAAACACACACTAGGGGAATCAAAAGCAGACTAAACGAAACAGAGGAACAGAGCAGTGAGCTGGAAGCCAGGGTAGTAGAAATCACTGATGCTGAACAGAAAAAAAGAAAACAGAACGAAAAGAAGTAAGGACGCTTTAAGAGACCTTTAGGCATACTAACACTGATATTATAGTTGTCCCAGAAGGAGAAGACAGAAAGGGGCAGAGAACACATTTGAAGAGACAGTAGCTGAAAACTTCTCTAATCTGGGAGAGGGAACAGTCATTCAAGTCCAGGAAGCACAGAGAGTCCCATCCAGGATTAAACCAAACAGGAACATACCAAGACACAGTGTAATTAAAACGGCAAAAAGGATAAAGAGAGACTATTAAAAGCAGAAAGGGGGCGGGGGAAACACTTCCCTGGAGGTCCAGTGGTTAAGAATCTGCCTTCCAATGCAAGGGACATGGGTTCAATCCCTGGGGAACTAAGGTCCCACGTGCCACAGGGCAACTAAGCCTGCGTGCCACAACTAGAGCGCCCACGCACTGCAATGAGAGGAAAGCCTGCATGCCACAACAAAGACCCAGAACAGCCAAAAAAAAAAAAAAAAAAAACCAGAAAGGGGAAAGTAAAAAGAAACAACCAGCATATGCAGGAACTCCCATAACTCTGCAGACCAGAAGGGAGTGATACTAATATATGAAAACTAACGAAAGGGGAAATCCTGCAACCAAGAATACTGTACCCAGCAAGGCTCTCATTCAGATTTTATGCAGAGATCAAAAGCAAGAGATCAGCACCAGCAAACTAGCTTTACAAGACATCCCATAACTCTGCAGACCAGAAGGGAGTGATACTAATATATGAAAACTAACGAAAGGGGAAATCCTGCAACCAAGAATACTGTACCCAGCAAGGCTCTCATTCAGATTTTATGCAGAGATCAAAAGCAAGAGATCAGCACCAGCAAACTAGCTTTACAAGACATGTTAAAGGAACTCTAAGTGAAAAAGAAAAGGCCACAAATAGAAATATGAAAATTACAAAACGAAAAAGCTCACCAGTAAAGGCAAATATGCAATAAAGGTAGGAAATCATCCACACACAAAGTTGGTAGGAAAGCTAAAAGAAAAAAGGGGTAGGATCATCTATATCCACAATAAAAAGTTAAGAGTTACACAAAACATTTAGATATAAAATATGATGTCAAAAACAGTCATTGTGATAGGATGAGAATACAAAAGCAGGGTTGTTAAAATGTATTTGAAATTAAGCGATCAGCAACTTAATCACATATATAGAGAGGTTACTATATATAAACCTCTCAGTAACTATAAACCAAAAATCTGTAACATATATGCACAAAAAAAGAAAAAAAATGAAATTCTGCCATTTGCAGCAACATGGATATACTTCGGTATTATGCTGAGTGAAATAAGTCAGAGAAAGACATGTACTGTATAACATTACTTGTGGAATTCAGAAAATAAACCAAACTGGTGAATATAACAAAAAACCAGATTTACAGATATGAAAAACTAAGTGGTTACCAGTGGGGGGAGGAAAGGGGGAGTGGCAAAATAGGGGTAAGGGATTGAGATGCACAACTGAAAATAAGCTACAAGGACTTGCTGTCCAACACAGGGAATATAGCCACAATCTAGCAATGGGGACGGCTGTGACAGAGGTCAGACTGTCAGGATGCTCTGGGCATACACAGGAAGGGCACTGACTCGGTCTCAGGGGTGGGGTGAGATGGAAGCAGTCTGTCTGAAACCTGAAAGTTAAGCAGAAGATAACTGAAAGGTCGGAGAGGAGGTAATGTCCCAGCAGAGGCCACTTCCTCAGGGTAACCTGTTAAGAGAGGTGGGGCTGAGAGCATAAGCAGGGCCAGCTCCATCAGGGCCACAACTGTGACATCAAGACATATGGACTGCTTTCCAAAGCAATGGGAAACTACTGAGGAATTTTAAGCAGGGATATAATCAGACTTGTACATGAGAAAAAATCACTGGCTACAGAGAGAATGAACTGAAGGGAATGACTTGAGTCTTGAGGCAGGGGTGGGCCAGTTAGGAGGGGAGAAATAGACTCTACTTCTTGATAGAAGGTGCTACCTCCTTGCAAAGGCATGGGCACCAGAAGGGAACAATGGGATCACCAGCAATAACTCATTATGTGTCAGGACCCTTGCTGGCTAAAACAGAAGTCAAAGCTGGGAGTAGTGGAGGATGGAGGAAGGGATGACCTCTTCTTCCAGGGAGACTCCATGGCATGGCTTCATGGAAGGGGACATTAGAGCTGGGCTAAAAAGAACAATGTTGGCTTAAAACGATAAGATCATGGCATCTGGCCCCATCACTTTATGCCAAATAGAAGGGAAAAAGTGGAAGCAGTGACAGATTTTATTTTCTTGGGCTCCAAAATCACTACTGACAGTGACTGCAGCCATGAAATTAAAAGATGCTTGCTTCTTGGAAGGAAAGCTATGAAAAACCTAGACAATGTATTAAAAAGCAGAGACATCACTGTGCCAACAAAGATCCATATGGTCAAAGTTATGGTTTTTCCAGTAGTCATGTACAGATATGAGAGTTGGACCATAAAGAAGGCTGAGTGCTGAAGAATTGATGCTTTCAAATTGTGATGCTGGAGAAGACTTGAGGAGTCCTTTAGACTGCAAGGAGATCAAACCTAAAGTCAGTCCTAAAGGAAATCAACTCTGAATATTCACTGGAAGGACGGAAGCTGAAACTAAAGCTCCAATACTTTTGTTACCAGATGCAAAAAGCCGACTCACTGGAAAAGACCCTGATGCTGGGAAAGATTGAAGGCAAAAGGAGAAGGGGGTGGCAGAGGACAAGATAATTCAATAGCATCACCAACTCAATGAACATGAATTTGAGCAAACTCTAGGAAATAGTGGAAGGCAGGAGACCCTGGCATGCTGCAGTCCATGGAGTCACAACTTAGCAACTGAACAGCAACAATAACAAAAAGAACAAGGAAGAATTTGGCAGAGAATGTGTTGGAGCCAAGGGCATTCCAATGATGGAGGATAGCATATACAAAGGACAGAGCCACAGTAAAGATCAGACATGTCTGAGACGAATGGGAGGCTGAGTGTGGCTGAAGCATGAAGAGTGAGGTAAGGAAGTGAGGGGCTGCGAATGGGAATTTTTTTTTTTTTTCCTGCCTAACAACTTGGTATTGCACAAACAGTATGATATCAATAAAGAAAAAAAAAATTTTTTTTTCTTAAGCCCCACCCTCCTGGGTCCCTAATACAAGTGTGTTTATTTTCTCCTGTTCCCTTTCAGGGCCTATCTACACAAAGACATGTTTTTATATGGCTAGAACAGAGTTAACCTTAAATTTAACTGTTTTTCACTTAATATCATAGAGGAATAGCAAATAGCAAACGTAAAGGGTGTTTGGTCATAGCAAACACCCTCTTCAAACAACACAAGACTCTACACATGGACATCACCAAGTTCCCTTTCAGGGCCTATCTACACAAAGACATGTTTTTATATGGCTAGAACAGAGTTAACCTTAAATTTAACTGTTTTTCACTTAATATCATAGAGGAATAGCAAATAGCAAACGTAAAGGGTGTTTGGTCATAGCAAACACCCTCTTCAAACAACACAAGACTCTACACATGGACATCACCAGATGGTCAACACCGAAATCAGATTGATTATGTTGTTTGCAGCCAAAGATGGAGAAGCTCTATACAGTCAGCAAAAACAAGACCGGGAGCTGACTGTGGCTCAGATCATGAATTCCTTATTGCCAAATTCAGACTTAAATTGAAGAAAGTAGGGAAAACCACTAGCCCATTCACATATGACCTAAATCAAATCCCTATGATTATACAGTGTAAGTGAGAAATAGATTTAAGGGACTAGATCTGACAGACAGAGTGCCTGATGAAGTATAGACGGAGGTTCCTGACACTGACCAGGAGACAGGGATCAAGACCATCCCCAAGAGAAAGAAATGCAAAAAAGCAAAATGGCTGTCTAAGGAGGCCTTACAAATAGCTGTGAAAAGAAGAGAAGTGAAAAGCAGAGGAGAAAAGGAAAGATATATCCATTTGAATGCAGAGTTCCAAAGAATAGCAAGGAGAGATAAGAAAGCCATCCTCAGCGATCACTGCAAAGAAATACAGGAAAATAATAGAACGGGAAAGACTAGAGATCTCTTCAAGAAAATCAGAGATACCAAGGGAACATTTCATGGAACAATGGGCTCAATAAAGGACAGAAATGTATGGACCCAACAGAAGCAGAAGATATTAAGAGGTGGCAAGAATACACAGAAGAACTGTACAAAAGAGATTTTCACAACCCAGATAATCACGATGGTGTGATCACACACCTAGAGCCAGACATCCTGGAATGTGAAAGTGGTACATATACACAATGGAGTATTACTCAGCCATTAAAAAGAATACATTTGAATCAGTTCTAATAAGATGGATGAATCTGGAACCGATTATACCTGTCTCTTATACACATCTCCAATAGAGTACTGTAAAGTAAAATAAAGTAAAATGGAAAAAAAAAAAAAAAGAAAGATAAATTTAAAGGGAAAAAAAACTTCTTTTTTTTTAATAGTTTATTCAGCTATATCTGTTTCCAGCCACATAAGGATCCCATTTTCTTAGGATGTTAATTTCAAAACTAGCAAACTATTTCATTTCTTTAGCTTTGCCTTTAACTGCACTTTAAAACTTTTCCGAAAGCAGTATAAACTGTGTATAAATCTTCATTCTTGCTGCTGAAATTCTATATTGGTGTTTCTGTAAAGCATCTTTGCTGTCAATTTTCTAACTTCCTTTACTTTAGCTTCACTTTCTCTCCTCTTCCTAAAGCCAATCTTAGTGTCATACTTGACTTCTCTAACATCATATTCTATATACAGATATCATTTAACAGGATATACTTGAAATCATTGGGTGTTTTGATTTTTTTAATAGATATACACTTATCAGTAGAGAGGTTTTCTAGCAAGTATTGTAGTATATCCTCAGAAGTGATTTTTTTTTTAAGTGATTTCCTTATCATCTCTTTTCAGTGTTTCAGTCAGGGTTCCTGGTTGCAAGCAACAGTAATCAATGAACTAACTGAAGCAGAAAATAAGGGGTTGAAATGATATTTCAAGGTTTACAACTTTGACAGGAAGGGTAGAGAACCAGGTTTGCATAATAGTTAGGGACCAAGGAGGTTAGTCATCAGAGAATTCACCCAAAGTTATACTCAAGAATATTTCATTTAATACAATACTGATAACACTAGCATCAGACAGCTGGCCTCTCTCTGCTTCCAGCACTAGACCATCTCTGCTGCCATCACTTCCATGTTTCAAGTGACCTTGTGTCTTTGACTGATTCCCTCAAGATTCAAAGCCCCAGAGAGAAGCATGCATATTTGCATGCTCAGCCCTGTCTGACTCTTTGCAACCCCAGGATGATTGCCCTCTAGGCTCCTCTGTCCATGGAATTTTACAGGCTGAATACTGAAGTGGTTGTCATTTTCTACCCCAGGGTATCTTCATGACCCAGGGATCAAATCTGCTTCTGCATTGTCTGGCAGATTCTTTACCACTGAGCCACCAGGGAATCCCTAAAGAGAAGAATGTAAACTTGAATTATGTGCTTGTATCCTCAGGTGGTAACTAAAGCAAAATATTTAGTTTGGGGGGCTTCTAATAATGGGGAAGTCTACTTTTGAAAACATCTTATACAATGAGAAATATCCTTAAATTCAGAACGATGTTTGGATATAGAATCAAAAGGTAACAGTTGTCCACATATCACTATTAAACTTAATGTTCTTATATGTTATTGCTTTCTATAAATACCATACTTTCTTTATATATAGAAGACCTCTTTTCCAATGTTCCAATCATTAATTTCCTAATTTACTCCACCTATCAGAAACCACTTCTCTCTTTACAATGAATAACCTTATCAGTCTTCTTTGAACACTTTCTGAATATAAAGGTCTGTCTGTTTCAATATTGTTTACATCATACTATGTGGAAAATTCTGAAAGAGATAGGAATACCAGACCACCTGACCTGCCTCTTGAGAAACCTATATGCAGGTCAGAAAGCAACAGTTAGAACTGGACATGGAACAACAGACTGGTTCCAAATAGGAAAAGGAGTACGTCAAGGCTGTATATCATCACCCTGCTTATTTAACTTCTATGCAGAGTACATCATGAGAAACGCTGGGCTGGAGGAAGCACAAGCTGGAATCAAGATTGCTGGGAGAAATATCAATAACCTCAGATATACAGATAACACCACCCTTATGGCAGAAAATGAAGAGGAACTAAAAAGCCTCTTGATGAAAGTGAAAGAGGAGAGTGAAAAAGTTGGCTTAAAGCTCAACATTCAGAAAGGGAAGATCATGGCATCTGGGCCCATCACTTCATGGGAGATAGATGGGGAAACAGTGGAAACAGGGTCAGATTTTATATTTTTGGGCTCCAAAATCACTGCAGATGGTGATTGCAGCCATGAAATTAAAAGACGCTTACTCCTTGGAAGAAAAGTTATGACCAACAGATTGCTGGGAGAAATATCAATAACCTCGGATATGCAGATGACACTACCCTTATGGCAGAAAGTGAAGAAGAACTAAAGAGCCTTTGATGAAAGTAAAAGAGGAGAGTGAAAAAGTTGGCCTAATGCTCAACATTCAGAAAACTAAGATCATGGCATCTGGTCCCGTCACTTCATGGCAAATAGATGTGGGAACAGTGGCTGACTTTATTTTGGGGGGCTCCAAAATCACTGCAGATAGTGATTGCAGCATGAAATTAAAAGACGCTTACTCCTTGGAAGGAAAGTTATAATCAACTTAGACAGCATATTAATAGGCAGAGACATTACTTTGTCAACAAAGGTCCGTCTAGTCAAGGCTATGGTTTTTCCAGTAGTCATGTATGGATGTGAGAGTTGGACTATAAAGAAAGCTGAGCACTGAAGAATTGAAGCTTTTGAACTGTGGTGGCCCTGTCTTTATAATGGGCTTCCCTGGTGGCTCAGAGGTTAAAGCGTCTGCCTCCAATGCGGGAGACCTGGGTTCGATCCCTGGGTCGGGAAGACCCCCTGGAGAAGGAAACGGCAACCCACTCCGGTATTCTTGTCTGGAGAATCCCATGGACAGAGGAGCCTGGTGGGCTACAGTCCACGGGGTCGCAAAGAGTCGGACACGACTGAGCGACTTCACCTCACCTGTCTTTATAATGGAAGACTGCTAGAAAGAAAATATACTTGTAACCAGCTCCGCTCAAGCACTCCCCTGAACTCTGTTCTCTTCTAGAGGCTCCGTCATGTCTTTCTGCATCAAGCCCCAGCTGTGACTCCTGCAATACCCCAAACATCCTCCCTTTCAGCCCCTACCCCCTCTCTCATGTCCACCTCCTCCAATCCTGGCTCCCATTCCTTTTTGTCAGTTATTCTCACGAAGATAATTGGATAGGAACCATGAGATTTGGAAAATACGTTTGAGGTGGTCTAATTTAAAACATAAACTAGGGACTTTCCCAGTGGTCCAGTGGCTGAGACCCCATGCTCCCAATATGTGGGGCCCGGGTTTGATCCCTGGTCAGTGACCTAGGTCCCACATGCCACATCTAAGAGTTCCCACATGTCACAGCTGAAGATCAAAGATCACATGTGCTGCGACCAAGACCCCCAACTCTGCAACCGCATGGACTATACAACCCATAGAATTCTCCAGAAATCTGGAGTAGACAGCCGTTCCCTTCTCCAGGGGATCTTCCCAACCCAGGGATCGACCCCAGGTCTCCTGCATTGCAGGCGGATTCTTCACCAGCTGAGCCACCAGGGAAGCCCATCAAGTACCAGCTGAAAATACCCATAAGCGAATAAAACCCACAGTGAGATACCACTTCCCACTCACCACAAAGGCTATGGTCAACATAGATGAAAACAGGTGTTGGTGAGGGTGTGGAGGACCTGCAACATTCACACTCAACTGGCAGGAATGCAAGTGGTGCAGCTACTTTGAAAATATCCTAGCAGTTCCTTAAATGAGTCAACACAGACTTACTACATGACCCAGCAATTCCACTCCTAGGGATACACCCTAGGAGGAATGAAAACATATGTCAACACAAAGATTTCTACACAAATGTCCATTGCAGCATTATTTATAGTAGCCCAAAAGGAGAAATAATTCAAATTACTATCAACTGATCAATGAATAAACAAAATGTGATCTAGCCATATACTGGAACAGTCTTCAGCAATAAAAAGAAACTAAACACTGTCACATTCTAGAACATGGATAAATCTTGAAAACTATACTAAGCAAAAGACCACCTATTATAGATTCCATTTATATAAAACATCCAGAATAGGAACATCTATAGAGACAGAAAGTAAAGTTCTGTCTAGGATTTGGGAGACGTTAGGAGGTTGAGGGAAAAGGGGAAAGATTGCTAATCAGTACGGCCTTTCTACTGGAGATGCAAATATTCTAAAATTGATTGTGGTGAGTTGCACACTGTGGATATGCTAAACATGACAGAATGGTAAACTCTAAGTGAGATGAAAAGGTAGACATGGCATGAACAGTCTATCTCAATAAACCTGTTTTTAAAAAATATAATCTATGTGGTATCCACAAAACTGAGGATCCTGGCGGCAACTCAAAGAGTACCAGGTAACTTCCAGAGAGGCTGGTGTGGCTGTGGAGATATGCCATACTTGTTTAGGAGTCATGGAAAAGAGCCACCTGGTTGGAGCCTGCTGATTTCCCAAAGCATCATGGGAAACTCCACATGGGAGCTGCTTTAGGGTCATGAGCAACAAGGGTTAATTTAACAAAATTCATCCTCCTGAATTGGGAGGCCAGCTAATTTGGTGGCTCAGAGGTTAAAGCATCAGCCTCCAATGCCGGAGACCTGGGTTCGATCCCCGGGTTGGGAAGATCCCCTGGAGAAGGAAATGGCAACCCACTCCAGTATTCTTGCCTGGAGAATCCCATGGACGGAGGAGCCTGGTGGGCTACAGTCCATGGAGTCGCAAAGAGTCGGACACGACTGAGCGGCTTCACTTTCTTTCTTTCTTTCCTTCCACCAGGAGACTAGAAGAACATACATAAGAAAAAGCGAAGATCCCCTGGAGAAGGAAATGGCAACCCACTCCAGTATTCTTGCCTGGAGAATCCCATGGACGGAGGAGCCTGGTGGGCTACAGTCCATGGAGTCGCAAAGAGTCGGACACGACTGAGCGGCTTCACTTTCTTTCTTTCTTTCCTTCCACCAGGAGACTAGAAGAACATACATAAGAAAAAGCGCTCTGGACAAGGAATCGACAGAGCTGTCCTGATCCTACACCTCATGGCATCCAGTCCCAACACTTCATGACAAACAGATGGGGAAACAGTGGAAACAGTGGCTGACTTTACTTTTGGGGGCTCCAAAATCACTGCAGATGGTGATTGCAGCCATGAAATCAAAAGATGCTTACTCCTTGGGAGGAAAGTTATGACCAACCTACACAGCATATTAAAAAGCAGAGACATGACTTTGCCAACAAAGGTCCGTCTAGTCAAGGCTGTGGTTTTTCCTGTGGTCATGTATGGATGTGAGAGTTGGACTGTGAGAAGGCTGAGCGCCGAAGAATTGATGCTTTTGAACTGTGGTGTTGGAGAAGACTCTTGAGAGTCCCTTGGACTGCAAGGAGATCCAACCAGTCCATCCTAAATGAGATCAGTCCTGGGTGCTCATTGGAAGGACTGATGTTGAAGCTGAAACTCCAATCCTTTGGCCACGTGATATGAAGAGATGTCTCATTTGAAAAGACACTGATGCTGGGAAAGACTGAGGGCAGGAGGAGAAGGAGATGACAGAGGATGAGATGGTTGGATGGCATCACCGACTCAAGACATAAATTTGGGTAAACTCCAGGAATTGGTGATGGACAGGGAGGCCGGGCATGCTGCAGTTCATGGGGTCACAAAGAGTCGGACACGACTGAGCAACTGAACTGAACTGAATCTACCCATGTTCTGTGTGTAAGATGAGGATAACTTCTATTTCAAAGTTGAGGGGATCAAATCAGCTGATGCTTTACAAGTAGAGTTCTATACAAATGTGAGAGACGTGTGTGTGAGCCCCAACTGGACTGAGACTTAATACTTGTTTTTGCCATTCTATTCACCCCATAGACTCCTTCACAGCGTGAACCCAAGACCAGAAGGAAGGGTGCGGAAAGTTGTAAATAGGAGTGCTGAACACTGAGACAGGCTGGCAGGTGTAGCCCCGTTAAGGAACTGTCTGCACCCCAGGTGTACTGCCCAAGGGTACATTCACCTGATGTAAGCATGAAATATATACTTTTTCATCAAGTTTGATGGTCTTTGGTCGTAAGAGCTCCTGCTATGGGGAACTTGCTATTCAACAGAGGTGAGTATTTCACTAAGGAATATAACAGTGGCAGCAGGGACATCACAGAGCAAGAGAGCAGAGACTCAGCTCCAACTGTGTGCTGGGTACTTTACCTATGTTGTTACAGCTAATTCTTATAACATCCCCACGCTACAGGAATTATCCCCATTTTACAAAGGAACTCACAGACCAGAAAGACAAAAGAACTCGCCTATAGTCATAAAGTAAGGACATGGTGGAACCAAGATAATCAAGTTCAGATACTCCCGATCATGTTTGCTGAATGAAAGCAGCATATGTTTACGTGCGCTGCTGCTGCTGCTAAGTCGCTTCAGTCGCTGGCAGCCCTGAAATGCCTCTCTCCAATCAAAGCATGGAGTACAGAGGACCTGGGATCTGTTGGGTATTTACCAAATGGTTACTGAGAAAATGGACAGTGTTGGCTAAGAAAACAGCCAGGTGTGTTGACATGAACTGTGAGGAGGATTAAATGAGATAATGCATTTGAAGAACTTTGTGACTGGCTCATTATCCAAGTTCAAATTCCAGCTGTCCAGTAACTCACTGGGCAAGCCACTGGACACACAAGTAAAATTAAACACAAACAAAAAACCCTTCCTTTTCAAAAACAACAGAATACTCTTCCTTTTCACATTATAGCTGTATTTTAAACAATACATTGCTAGAGCAGTGATGTTCTAACAATAAATTCTGTGTTCATTTCACTCAATGGAGAGGTTTCTATGCTCTGCACAATGTACAGAGCATAATCAGCACACAAGATTCAACTGGTAAAAATAAATACACACACATTCTTATCTTCATTTGGCTTGAAGAATGGTGAAATAGAACTCTTTAAATCCAAGGGTATAACCCCTTTATTGCAGCAGGACTATCAGAATCAGGCAGTAGCAGTTTACTCCTTAGAAAAATGAAGAGGGTTTTTAAAGAAAGGATATCCCAGGAGAGAGAAGCAAGTTTATAGGAAAGATGCCTGTTTCCCACCATTACCTAAAGAACCAGAAGCCAACAGGAACTGTCACCTGAGCTTACTACTGGGAAGCTCTTTGTGGAGATTAGGCAATTAGGTTAAACAGTTAAAACAAACAAAACCCCAAACAAAAAAGCCTAAGAGGAACCACCTCTAAGAAAGAATTAAATTTTATTTCGACTTCAACAATAAGTACATCTGAGTTATTTTTCCAAATCTTACCTCCTGATAATGTCTTTAAAACCGAAATATCACATTTTCT
This sequence comes from Oreotragus oreotragus, assembly GCA_006410675.1. Classification (NCBI taxonomy): domain Eukaryota; kingdom Metazoa; phylum Chordata; class Mammalia; order Artiodactyla; family Bovidae; genus Oreotragus; species Oreotragus oreotragus. The sequence goes on along the minus strand of SJYX01007603.1, from coordinate 93,389 downwards.
TTAGTTATGATCTTGGAAATCATATGTTTAGCTTTAAAACCATGGTTTTAAGGCTCAAATCTTACAACATTGGTGCTCTGGCACCTCATAATCAGTTTCATTAGTCACAGAACAGTGCCTACTGACCACAGAGGCCCCAGTTTTTATGCTGATGAAACAGAGGCTTTTCACTCACCCAGAAGCTAGGTTTTGATGGCTTTGCCTTCTAAGGCATCAAACATGTCTTCTAAGGCCTTCTCCACACACTGGAGAAACTCACGGGCATTGCGGCTTTGGTAGGTAGAGACGTTGCAGCCTATCCAGTGGTCCTGAACGGCATACGCAATGCCGAAACCGTCAGAGACCACGGGGGCGAAGCCGCCAATGTTCACCGCTGGGCTACTCAGCGTGCTGGTGGACAGGATGTTGTGGTTCATCTGCCTATATGCAGGGTCCAGGAACAGCTCGGGCATGCTGACCCCTTTGGCTGCTGCCAGGTACCGCAGAGCAAACAAATGTCGATCAAAGCCCTGACCTGTCAGAGACAAAATGGAAAATCAGACTCTCAGAACTGAAAGGGACCTCACTAAGTAACACCTCTCTCCCAAGACAGGAATATCCTTCACAGCATCCTTGAGAGGGGAAGAAGGGTTTGTCCACCTCTGCATTCACACCTCTACCTTGCTAAATTCTGGAGCAGTGCATTCTAGAATATTCCTTTTAAAAAAGCAGTGAATAGCTGAGCTAAAAATCAGCCTAAGATAAATCTAGTTTTTAAAATTCTGAGATTGAATCAGTTTAAACAGTCATGAAAAGTATGTGGAGAGCACACCATGGACTCAAAAACTAAGGGAAAACCAAAAGCCCAAATCAAGTACAAAGGACAAGATGGAGTCAGTGGAACAAAACAGAAAGAGTATTTGACCTGGTTCTAATCTCAGCTTTCCTGCTAATTTGCTGTGTGATCCTGGGCCAGTGGTCTCAGCTTCCTACCTATAAAATAGAGAAGGCTGAGACCAGAATGTCTTGGAGGTCCCTTTCAGTTCCAGGCCTTTGCCATATGAAAGGACTGGACTATGTGACCCTTCAGGTCCTTCCTAGGTCTTGAATTTTATCAGAAAGGAGCAAAATGATGCCACTTAGGTAGGGAAGAGCTACTGAGATGGCCTATTTACACACAGCCAACACATTACAACTGGGCTGAAGTAAGAGGGGCCGTGGGCTTAGAAATCCTGCATTGTCAAAAATGAGGCTGAAAAAAAAAAAAAAAATGAGGCTGAAGACCAATAAATAATAGGAAGAGAGTATGTGACACAGCTGAAAGTGACCTTAAATGAGGATGATGCATTTAAGTCACGCATCACCCCATTCCTGCTCAGGGGGAGAGAATGTTCTGTCCCTAGTGGCTAGTCTGGCTGTTCAGACTGCTAAGGAAAAAATAATCATCAGTTGGCAGATGGATTACGCCTAGGGAAGGGTGGAAATCAGAACAGTACTGAGGCACACTCCAGAGCTGAGGGCAACAAGACCAAGCGGCACGCTCCCCAGCCCCGTCTCACCCATCGCTGCTTCTCTGGTCAGCTGGCTGTGGTATGTGGAGCACTTGGCCATCATCTGCTGAAGCTCTCCAGCGCTATGCTTGGAAGGCGCCCTGACAAAGGCCTCGGAGCACCTCTTTGTGAAGATGGAGGCTGGGCGGATGGTCTCGGTGCGGCCGTGCTTGAATGCTGCAGTGCTACAGGACTCATAGGTGGCCACTGTCTGCCCGTACTGCCGCAGGAAGGCCATCTGGAAGGCCAGCTGAGCCATCGAGTCAGGGCTCAGCTTCTGCTTCTTCAGGAATTCTCTGCCTCCTCTCTGAAACCGGATGTAGTTAATGGTGAGGGTTTTCATGGTGGCATCAAATTTTTCCTTAGCAACGCTAATGCCAGTCTTTAAAGCATCGCTCAGCTTGAAGTTGAGTTTTTGTATGGCCACAGAAGAGTCAGTGCTGGCCGGCTGGCTCTGGGGAGTAATGGCAGGGGCCTGAGTGCTATCTTTAAACACTTCATTAAAAAACCTGAGCACTGCAACACCATCGCCCCAGGCATGCTCAAAGTGGACGGCAGCAGTGCCATCCTTGGCTATAATGAGGTTAAAGGACTTGTCAAACCAGCGGTTTGTGCCGTCACCATGCAGCATGCTGTGGGACAAGTGGACTAAGTCCTTAATGGGGAAGTCATCTAGGCAGAGACAGAACACAGCCGAGTCCACCTTCCTCAGGGTCTCCTCGTTGCCACCACTCACCAGCTTCTGTCTGAGCTCTGCCCAGATGTCCCGGTTCTCACTAGTCAGATAGGAAAGCGGAAATTCAGGGGCCGGGCTATTGTCTGACAGAATGTACTTCAGATGAGCCTGGATTTCAGAGGCACTCACAATGTTCCCATCTTGATCCAGGACATCAAAGATGTAGAAATGTCCTTTTCTTAGGACCAGGAGGTGTCTGGCCTTGTCATCGGTGAAGAGTTCATCTTGATGGGGTCTTGGTAAACGAGTTGAATTGAAAAGCCGATAATACTGGGACATGTCCAGGGGATAGGCATTGACCAAGTAGGCGCCATACCAAGATAGGAAGGAAGGCACAAAGCGTATGAATCTCTTGAAAGTATCGGTATCACTTTTGGCAGGGTTCAAATGGAACACTTCTGGCTCCAGAAGGTCAGCCCGAAGTGTCTTTAGAAACCGGATGGCAGAGACAGTCATGTTGGTGGCCCGGATGAGCTGGTCATTATACTCAGACTTTGGATCAGGGTTGAATGACATAAACGGATTAAAGTTCAGGACAACAGGATCTCGAGCAGTTAAATACATATCAAACCAGGGGCCTAAAAAATAAAAATGAACAATAAAGAGTTCTTAAAGAGAGAATGTGAGAAAGAAAAAAAAAAAATCAAGCATATTCAGAAGAAATGACATTCACTTTCAGAGGGTGGAATTTTCTGATTTTTTTTTGTTGTTGTTTTGCAATAATTCAAAAACATTAAATAGGATCATATAATATGTGGTCTTTTGCATCTGACTTCTATCACTTATGGGCTTCCCAGTGGCTCTAGTGGTAAAGAACCCACTTGCCAGTGTAGGAGACACAAGAGATGCGGGTTCGATTCCCGGGTCAGAAAGATCCACTGCAGTACAAAAAAACCCAAAAAAACAACCCACTCTAATATTCTTGCCTGGAAAATTTCTTGAACAGAGGAGCCTGGTGGGCTACAGTCCATGTGGCTGCAAAGAGTCGACACAACTAAGCAACTGAACACACACTCTATCACTTATACTAATGTATTGGAGATTCATTCACACTGTAGCATGTATTGGTTCTTCATTTCTTTTTATTGTTAAGTAATGTTCCAATAATACACTGTATTTTGTTTATCCATTCACCTGCAGATGGACATTTGTTTCTACTTGTTGGTTATTATAATGCTAGTGCTTTTTGTGTGTGTGGACATTATGTTCTCAGTTCTCTTGGAAGATAACAGCTAGGAAAAGGAGTGCTGGGCCATATGGGAAGTCTACTCTAACCCTTTGCTTTTTGACTGAGAATGGAGTATCACTGATTTACAAGGCTGTGTTAGTTCAGGTGTAGAGCAAAGGGATTCAGTTACACATATACCTAGACTTTTTCAGACACTTACCCATTATTACAAGATATCGAATACAGTTCCTTGTGCTCTACAGTAGGTCCTTGCTGTTTATCTATCTTAGATATATTGGTATCTGTTAATCTCAAACTCCTAATTTATCCCTCCCCCACCACCTTTCCCCTTTTGGCAATCATAAGTTTATTTTCATGTCTGTCTGTCTCAAACATGTTTTAGAAATAAGCTCATCTGCATATTTTAGATTCCACATGTGGTAACATACGATGATTATCTTTCTGACTTACTTTAGTATATTTGATAATCTCTAGGTCCATCCATGTTGCTGCAAATGGCATTATTTCATTTTTTGATAGCTGAGTAATATTCCATTGTGTGTGTATGTATTATATACACACACACCCCCCACATCTTCTTTATCCATTCACCTATTGATGGACATTTACACTGCTTTCATATCTTGGCTACTGTAAATAGTGCAGTTATGAACACTGGGGAGCATGTACCTTTATGAAGTAAGAGTTTTTCTCTGGATATATGCCCATATATATGCATATATGCTGGATCATATAGTAACCCTATTTTTAGTTTTTAAAGGAACCTCCATACCGTTCCCCATAGTGGCTGCACCAATTTACATTCCCACCAATAGTGTAGGAGGGCTCCCTTTTCTCCGCACCCTCTCTGGCATTTATTATTTGTAGATCTTTTTAATGATGACTATTTTGACTGGCGTGAGGCAATACCCCATATTTTTTTTCTCAAATAATTAGCAATATTGAGCATCTCTTCATGTGCTCATTGGCTATCTCTATATGTCTTCTTTGGTGAAATGTTTATTTAGGTCTTCTTCCTATTTTTTTGATTGGGCTGTTTGTTTTTTATATTGAACTGTGGGAGCTGTTTGTACATTTTGGAGACTAATCTTTGTTGGTTACATCATTTGCAAATATTTTCTCTCATTTCACAGGTTGTCTTTTTGTTTTGTTTATGGTTTCCTCTGCTGTGTTTTTAAAGCTTTTTAAGTTTAATTAGGTCCCATTCACTTATTTTTGCTTTTATTTCCATTACTCTAGGAGACAGACCTAAAAAAAAACATTGCTATGGTTCATGTCAAAGAGTATTCTCCTTATGTTTTTCTAGTAGCTTTACTGTAACTGATCTTACACTTAGGTCTTTAATCATTTTGAGTTATTTTTGTATATGGTTTTAGAGAATGTCCTAACTTTGTTCTTTTACATGTAGTTCTCCAGTTTTCCCAGCACCACTTATTAAAGAGACTGTCTTGTCTCCACTGTATATTCTTGCCTATTTTGTGATAGATTAATTGACCATAGGTGTGTGGATTTGTTTCTGGGCTCTCTATTCTGTTCCACTGATACATATGTCTGTTTTTGTGCCAATACCATCAGTCATGTGCATACCCTTTGTTCAGCCTGTCCATACTCCAAGCCCTTTGGGCTGTCTCCTCACAGCCAAACCATGTCCTACCCCCGGGTCTGCCCTCTGAAACCTACGTTCCAGCACCCAGTTGCTGCACACATCAGCAGGCAGGTGTCTTGGGCTCAGAAGTGAGGCAATGTGGCCTGGACCATCTGTGGGTCTCTCTACTCTGCAGGGTGGCAAGCCAGCTCCTACACTCTCCTCTCCAGCCTCTGAAGCTCCCTGTCTGTCCCGGTGGACCTCATACTCAGTGAAGGAGGTTGCCAGGTGAGGGAAGAGGCCATCTTTCACAGCTCCCTCCCGGGAGCCAGGCCCTGTCCCACTCCCTCTTCTCCCTTTCCCTTCCAGCCTACCCAGTTAAGTGGGGACCTTCCTTGCATTTCTGGTTGTATGGGATTTTCTGCAAGCTTTCAGTAGATATTCTGTGAGAACTGTTCCACATGTAGAAATATTTCTGACATATCGGTGGGAGGAGGTGAATTCCATGTCCTTCTACTCCACCATCTTGAACCAGAACTCTATGTTTAATCTTTTGAGGGACTGCCAAGGTGTCTTCCGAAGTGGCTGCACCATTACCACCAGCAGTGTACAAGGGTTTCAATTTCTCCACATCCTCAGCGACATTTGTTACCATTCAGTTCAGTTCAGTTGCACAACTGTTTCTGACTCTTGACTGTTCATGACCCACTGTACTGCAGCATGCCAGGTTTCCCTGTCCATCACCATCCTGGAGATTTCTCAACTCATGTCCATTGAGTCGGTGATGCCATCCAACCATCTTGTGCTCTGTCCTCCCCTTCTCCTCCTGCTTTCAGTCTTTCCCAGCATCAGGGTCTTTTCCAATGAGTCAGCTCTTCACATCAGATAGCCAAAGTATTGGAGTTTCAGCTTCACCATCAGTCTTTCCAATGAATATTCATGACTGATTTCCTTTAGGATGGACTGGTTGGATCTCCTTGCAGTACAGGGGCCTCTCAAGAGTCTTCTCCAAAACCACAGTTCAAAAGCATCAATTCTTCAGTGCTCAGCCTTCTTTATGGTCCAGCTCTCACATCCATACATGACTACTTGGAAAACCATAGCTTTGACTAGACAGGCTTTTGTTGGCAAAATAATGTCTCTGCTTTTTAATATGCTGTCAAGCTTTTCCTCCAAGGAGCAGCATCTTTTAATTTCATGGCTGCAGTCACCATCTGCAGTAATTTTGGAGCCCAAGAAAATAAAGTCTTTCACT